>BPLR01019067.1:0-92024 GCA_021605095.1 Caerostris extrusa | reverse complement strand
CAACTTAAATGCATTGAGTAAGATAACTAATAATTTGCTTACTCATTTAGCACTACCCTGCTTAATTAATTTGACTAACAGGAATACTATATACTTCGAATAATTTGCTTACTCATTTAGCAGGAGTACTATATACTAATAATTTGCTTAATAAGCAGGAATACTTTAATAAATTTTCAACTTTTATGCATTGAGTAAGATAACTAATAATTTGCTTACTCATTTAGCACTACCCTACTTAATTATTGAGTACTATATACTAATAATTTGCTTACTAGCAGGAATACTTTAATAAGTAATTTCAACTTAAATGCATTGAGTAAGATAATTCAATAATTTGCTTACTCATTTAGCACTACTCCTACTTCTAATTATTGAGTACTATATACTAATAATTTGCTTACCAGCAGGAATACTTTAATAAGTAATTTCAACTTTTATGCATTGAATAAGTAATAAATAATAATTTGCTTACTCATTTAGCACTACCCTACTTAATTATTGAGTACTATATACTAATAATTTGCTTACTAGCAGGAATACTTTAATAAGTACTTCAACTTAAATGCATTGAGTAAGATAACTAATAATTTGCTTACTCATTTAGCACTACCTCTACTTAATTATTGAGTACTATATACTAATAATTTGCTTTACTAACAGGAATGCTTTAATAAGTAATTTCAACTTAAATGCATTGAGTAAGATAACTAATAATTTGCTTACTCATTTTAGCACTACCCTACTTAATTATTGAGTACTATATACTAATAATTTTTTACTAGCAGAAATACTTTTAATAAGTAATTTCAACTTTTATGCAATGAGTAAGATAACTAATAATTTGCTTACTCATTTAGCACTACCCTACTTAATTATTGAGTACTATATACTAATAATTTGCTTACTAGCAGGGTACATTTAATAAGTAATTTCAACTTTTATGCATTGAATAAGTAATAAATAATATCAACTTGTATGTATTCCTAATTTTATGCATGTAATTTTATTTGAGCATATACAATTTAAGATATATGTATCCTACTTTCAATAATAACAATGATGGCCGAGTGGCTAGCGTTCTGTCGCTTGGTAACACAGGTTTCGGTTTCGAGTCCGCCGGCGCCATGGATATTTGTAGTGGTTCGAATCCACTTTAAACTGTAAGTCTCTGTCTAATAGGATCCCAGAACGTTGTGGGGGTAATGTTACTCGAGTTCGTAGCACATCTTCAACTACACGTACCCCCGGGTAGTGCTAAATGAGTAACAGCGGTGCAGCCCTTGCATATGGCATAAAAGTTAACTGTCTCTGTATTGCCAACTGCATTAGAAAAAATAGTCATTTATTGTAACTTCTGTATCATTTGTAACTTACATTTTATAACAGACTAATAATCTATTCAGTTTTGTTTTCTAAGTAGTATAACTTATTATATTATTTTTTTATAGTGTCCAGTCATACTTAAGATTTCTTTTAGTAAGCATGACTATATAATTCCTGTAACTTTTCTCCTGGTTTTTTTTTTATTTTCTTTTGTATGTGTCCACAAAAAAAAAATTTTTTTTTTTTTTTTTACATTCGATTAATCATTATAAGCCGATTAAAAATAATTAAAAGCCGATTAAAAATGCCATTTCCGTTAAAAAACAATGAAAATATTTTATTTAAAAACATTTCTTTTACTGCAAGCGTAATAAAATCAGCACCAATTGCTTATATAAAATTTTTTTAATAGATTAAACTTAAAACTATATTTTTTATTTAAAGAAATTAAAAAGAAGGCATTAGAGTTTAATGTAATCCATTAAATGATCAGTTATATTCTAAATGTCCTTATTTTTCTCAAAGTAAACGGAATTTTTAAGTCACACCCAAATAAAAAAAATTAATAGTAAAATAAAAGTATATATTCGTTATTATATAAATTCCATTTATACATTTAAGTAATAATTTATAATCCTTATTCGGTATTATAAATAAAAGATTCAAAAAATAATTGCGATACAAATAACTACATAAGATTAGAATGCATATAAAAAAATATATATTTTAAATTCATTGATCTTTCAAATATTTTCATCAAATAAATAACTTTCTTTCATCTAATAAATAGTTTAGTATTGAAGATTAAAAAAATATTTTATTGATCAATTTCTTATTTTATTATGAAATATTAGACAATTATACTAAATTTATTTCGGTACCACAGGATTCGGGTTCGAATCCCGTTGGTGTCAGGGATGTTTGCAGTGGTTTGGAATCCACATTAAACCGTAGGTATCAGTATAATAGGATCGTAGAGCGTTAAAGGGGTGTTGTTGCTCCGCGTCCGTAGCTTATCTTCAAACTACACGGACCTCCTGGTTAGTGCTAAGAGAGTAACGTCCGTGCAGCGCTTGCCTTAAGGCATCAAAGACAACTGTATAAGTGTTTGCCAGCTGCGTTAAAAATAATAATAAATATATTTAATTTATTAATTAATATTATTAATAATAATAACATATGTATAAATATAGAGGAACCTACTTTGTGCAGTGCATCTGCACAGTTTAGTATCGAAGATTAAAACAAATTTTTTATTAATCAGCTTTTTATTTTTATTATGAAATATTAGAAATTTATAATAAATATATTTAATCATTAAATGTTATTAATAATAATAATAACATATGTATAGTTATATCTGACTATAGTTGAACCTGCTTCTTGCAATACAGTTTTATATCGAAGACGGGAAAAAGAATTTTATTAATCAACTTCTTATTTTTATTTTGAAATTTTAGACATTTGTAATAAATCATTCATTATTAAAATTTTAATATATTGTAGTGAGTTCCATACATATATGAAATCTTAGATAAAAGTAGCCTTTAAAAAATTATACGAAAATAAAATAAAAATCTGATTTTTTTTTAAAAAGAAATCGAATGATTTGAAAAAAAACACCTTCACTGCTGAATAGCAAGCAATTTTTTAGTCTGCAAATATGAAATTTATTATTTTGAAATATATTATTGAAAGGAAACCTTTATGGGAATATCGGAAGAAGCATTCTGAGAACATATTTTTAAACGCTTTTCTAATATATTTTCAGGATTTTATAATTTTGTTTTTATTGTATTCTGAATGTAATAAATTGAATGTCAAGTTATTTTTATTTTATATTTTATTATAATTACAGGAATGAAGAAAATAAATAATAATATATTTAAAATAAAAGATATTTCTAATTCTGTTTGTAATTAACTGTCAATATTGTAAAATTTATTTCTATAAAATAACTAAACGATTCGATTGGATAAAAAGTTTTAAAATAAAGTAGAAATGAATCCGCCCGACACGTGGCTCAGTGGCAACACAAGCCGCTGGTGAGCTTTAAGGATGAGGTTCAATCCGCTGATGGCTTTGTTGTAGACACTGTTTAAAAACGAGCATAATTGATAGCATTTTGGATGTTCAACATCTTGTCTCGTGAGTTGAACTACCTGGTGGCCGTTTCCCATTTTTTCTCTCATAAGATACGCAAATACGGGGTAGTTCAAACTAAAAGTGACACACTGAGGCCAAGTCAAACTTCTACCTACGAGTGCTCCATCACAACAGAAGCTGCGCCCTCGTCCTCTTGCCATGAATGTTTGTAGTGGTACGGAATCCACTTTAAGCCGTAGGTCCCGGTCTAATATGACTGTTGGGCGTAGGTCTGACAACACTACGCCGTAAAAAGTCGGCGTTACGGAGCCAAGTTAGACTTGACTTCTCCATACAGAACAGCTTCAACACAACAGAAGCTCCCCTTCACTTTGAATCCTACTATGAGACCACACGGGTTCTTGGAGTTGATCTAGATGTTGCTGTATACCATGTGGGATAAGAAAAAAAAAAAGAAATGAATTCAGATCATGCCATTTACAATGTATAACCATGATCTTTTGTTTCCCTAAATGAATAATGGAATGTGTTATTATTTGTACTTTCTTAATAGCTAAATAATTATATATAGACATACTTTTTGGGGATTTTCGGTTGGATGTTCAATTAATGTAACCACGAAAAGACAAAATTTTATTTGAGCAAGTTTTGACGCAATAATTTTTAATTTTGAATCTGTTATAATGTTTTCATAAATAGTATTTTTGATAAATCCACCAATACATATAATAGGAGGGTTTTATTGATAAAAATAAATCAAACATTTTTAAAAATCAAGAACATAGATATAGTTATAGGTGGACTTCATTTTATAAATTATATATATAAAAATTTATTTTAACTGAATATATATATCGAGCTATATTATATAATAACTATAGCAAATAACAATATACTGCATATATATAGATACCTTTTAATATTACACAGTGAAAACTAAAAAAAGATTTATCATATATATAATAGTGATGATCTTCTAAATTTAATGTGATATTAAATGATACTGTAAATTATAAAATATACGAATAATATATAAAAACAAACTTCGTAGCAAATTTGTACAATTTCTTATTGTAAAACTAAATTTTACTAAAATAAATATTTTAATATTAAATTAAATACCTTTTTAATATTACACAGTGAAAACTAAAAAAGATTTATCATATATATAATAGTGATGATCTTCTAAATTTAATGTGATATTAAATGATACTGTAAATTATATAATATACAAATAATATATAAAAAGCACCTTCGTAGCAAATTTTTACAATTTCTTATTATAAAACTAAATTTTACTAAAATAAATATTTTAATATTAAATTTAATACCTTTTAATATTACACAGTGAAAACTAAAAAAAGATTTATCATATATATAATAGTGATGATCTTCTAAATTTAATGTGATATTAAATGATACTCGTAAATTATAAAATATACGAATAATATATAAAAACAAACTTCGTAGCAAATTTGTACAATTTCTTATTGTAAAACTAAATTTTACTAAAATAAATATTTTAATATTAAATTAAATACCTTTTAATATTACACAGTGAAAACTAAAAAAAGATTTATCATATATATAATAGTGATGATCTTCTAAATTTAATGTGATATTAAATGATACTGTAAATTATATAATATACAAATAATATATAAAAAGCACCTTCGTAGCAAATTTTTACAATTTCTTATTATAAAACTAAATTTTACTAAAATAAATATTTTAATATTAAATTAAATACCTTTTAATATTACACAATGAAAACTAAAAAGATTTATCATATATATAATAGTGATGATCTTCTAAATTTAATGTGATATTAAATGATACTCGTAAATTATATAATATACGAATAATATATAAAACAAACTTCGTAGCAAATTTGTACAATTTCTTATTGTAAAACTAAATTTTACTAAAATAAATATTTTAATATTAAATTAAATACCTTTTTAATATTACACAGGAAAACTAAAAAAAGATTTATCATATATATAATCGTGATGATCTTCTAAATTTAATGTGATATTAAATGATACTCGTAAATTATATAATATACAAATAATATATAAAAAGCACCTTCATAGAAAATTTGTACAATTTCTTATTATAAAACTAACTTTTGCTTAAATACATCTTTTAATACTAAATTAAACAATTTTTAAATATTATACAGTGAAAACTAAAAAGATTTATCCTATATATAGAATCATGACTCTAAATTTAATGTTAATTGATTTAGATGAAACAAACGGATCTTATAAATTTGAAAAGTCATATTTAACTGTAAAGGGGGCTTCGCACAAACTTTTTACCTTCCACCTTGTGACGTAATGCGCAGAAGAGAATGCTCGAAAGGCCTTGGTTTTCCGGCAGCGGGATAATTTCGGCCCCATCACTCCTGGTTCAGGGAACAGAGCCGCTAGAACACGTGGTAGAGTCAACAGATGAGGACAGGACTTCGAGCGAGCAACAGCTCCGACAGATCTTCCCTTCAACCATTGCATCGCACATATCTTAGAAAAAGTTTCCGATAATTTGACTGAAAATGAGTGAACTGAAAGTTTTTCCGAAATATTTTTGGCATCTTAATATTATTTATTGAAATAATAAGTTAAAAATTTACGGAAAAAATTTTTGTGTGTGTTTTGAGTATTCCAAAGCACGGTAAGATCGTACTTTAAAGTAGATATATATATATATATATAATTTATTCATATTTTAAAACTTTCAGTAGAATTGTTTGTGTTGTGTAAAAAATGAAGTAAAAAAATATTTCAAAAGCAAGCGTTAAACAAATTTAAGTGTTTTTATTTATTTACTTTTTTTTTAGAAAAAGTCACGTTATTAAAAAACTATTTGAAGTTTTATTGATCTGTGTTTTTAAGATAAAAACTGCATTCAAAATATTTCTATAATATCTTCATAATGTTTTGATCGACAAAGAATTTATGAAACTGGGGATTGATTGAAATGATAGATTCATGAAACTATGGAAGAAACTATTGATTGATTTTGAGTGACATTATACTTTCTACAATGTACTTGATATTCAGGAATGAAACAATTTATTTCTGTGTTACAAAATAAATTCATCTAAATGAGACATTAAACTTTATAACAAAACTCTTTGCTAAAAAAAAATGCTATTATTGAAACGATAATCAAACTATGAGATTTCTAAAATGAAATAATATTTTCTACTTAAAGTATGACTTTCTTATAAATAATATCGTAAGAAATAAATTAAAATGATCAAATAACGATTATAGCGAATTGAAATTTACATGAACAAAATTGCATCTAATTGAAATTCTCGATTTAATATGGGCATGGATTTAATAAGAAAAATGCTTGAAAAACTTGTTATTAAGCAATGATTGTATTCAGTTCACCTATTTATGTACATTTATTGTCTACTTATATTTATTGATATATATTACAACGATAAAGATATAGTTAACTTATTTCCGTTAACAATTTAAAATTTTGTGGCGACTTATTTCATTTTATTTATGTAACCTAATTCAAAAGAAAAGAACTGATGCCATTTTTTGCAATTCAAATTGCGTTCTTTCATTTCATTTTAATAACAAGGAAGAGCACCCAAGTTGTCCAAAATGGAGACGTTTCCCAACCAAAACAATTCCATGTCTGAAATGATCGAAGAAATAAGTTTGGACGAAACAAACCAGTGTGACTTTCAGTTAAATTTCAGTGCATACGATTTTCCCAACGAATCTTTACTAACTGAGCCACTAAGTTGGGAAGAGTACGTGAAAATTGCTTTCTACGTGATTGTTCTGGTCGTGGCACTGATGGGAAATATCAGTGTGATACTGACTGTGGTTCAAACCAGTCCATGCGGACAACCATCAATCTGTACTTGGTGAACCTCGCTGTCGCGGACTTGTTGATTTGCTTGTGCTGTATGTGGGTCCCATTGGCAAACAGCATCACGAAGCCATTGTATTCTTTGGGAAGTTTCATTTGCAAGCTGAATCCTTTTGCACAAAGTAAGTCCTTTTCCTTATTTTTTTGCAATTTTAGTTTACTGGCATGATATTCTTTGTAGCTTTGCATATGTTTTCAGATTCCTAGTTCACAGTTCTATATTAAATTACTCCGTATTGACTTCAATTCAATCATTAATTTAATTCACTACATTTTCTAGCAATTAAAGCTAAGGAGTAAGTTAACTTTAAAATAAGGTTAGTGAAATTGGTAGAATTTTTTAAGTTTTCATGTTAAACTCATGATTTGGTAATATTTTATTGTATTCCACCTCACAGAGCTGATCGGCCATAAAAATTGCCTTGACTTGACGTGAATGGGTGCTTTAGGAATATACGCTCGCTGACGCTCAGTTTATCTCAAATTATCCAAATGCTTTTTTAAAATACAACAGACAAAAAATTTCGCAGAAGTGAAAACGAAACCTTTATAAAAGAACTACTCTAAAACCTCGAAATTCTAAAAATCATTGCCTATGTCAGCTAACAAATTCCTTTTAAATACAAGAAACGTTGCTTGTATTCTTTAACAACCAAAAGAATATATATAAGTAGAGTAAATTTTAAAACAAAGGAAATGATCTATTTAATCTGTAGTTTTATATTATAACATTTTTTAACAGTTAAGCGATTATTAGAATATATGAAGTACAACTAGTACTTGAAATAAAAAGTGAAAAATAAATAATAAAAGACAAAATACTTGGGGTACCCCAAATCTTACTGGTAAAAATTGCTTCAAACGATCTTGTTTCATCGGATTTTAATCAAAACAAATACCAGTTAAAGTTACTATTAAAATGGCAAGACTTGAACAATAGAATAATAAAAATATAATAATAATAATAATAGAATAATGTTTTCCAATTAAAGTATGACTTACTTATAAACAATATTGTAAGAAAGAAATTAAAATGAACAAATAACTAATATAGTGAATTGGAATTTATATGAACAATATTGCATCTAACTGAAATTCTCGATTTGATATTATTTACATGGATTAATATTTAATTAATATGAACAATATTTCAACCAACTGAAATTAAAGATTTAATATTATGAGCATGGATTAACATATATTAAGAAAAATGCTTGAAAAAAGTTCCCCAAAACTTTTCCCAAAATTTTGAGGTAAAATCTTACAAGTAAAAATATTGTTCCATCGTATTTTAATCAAAACAAATGCCAAGTTAAAGTTACAATTAAAATGGCAAGACTTGAACAATAGAATATTAGGAGGTAAAATAAATTCATAACTTTCAAAAGAGAATTTAATGGTTTTGATTTATTAAATCTGATCATGCAGTTAAATTGATAAGGATATTAAAAAAAGATAACTCGAAGCTTTAACATGTATTATTTCTGCATATAATTTGCCGCATTTTAATTTAGGGGATTTAATTCCTTCATCGCTCGGATCCACACTGCTTCCCTTATAGTAAAAAGGCGGCTTCCGAGCTTACAGTTTGCTGATATCATTGTTAGGAATGTTATAGATATCTATTGTGCGGTTTCACGAATAATCAATCGTTTTAGCTCATTCATACTCCATTAAATCATAGATATGTGTTCTATAACGTTCAATTTTGAAACCATTTCAAAAATTATTTTTCCATTTTCAGAATTAAAAAAAAATCAATTCAATCGTTAATATTACTTTTTACCAACTAAAATGAGAAGAAAAAGTACAGCTAATTTAAAGATAAACATGGTTGCCATACTTTTCTGAAATGCTCATAAGCATCCTACCATATTTTGTAGATTGTTGCTAGTTTGGCAGTTTACATAAATTGAGTTGGCGAAAATTAGATCCAAACCTGTAATTTAAATAAGTTAAATAAAATATTTTTATGCAAAATATTTTAAATGTGCATAACTTGACAAAAATTCATTAATGCCTAGTTTTAATTTTTTGTCAAAATTAAGATAAAATATTTCATATTCATTATTTATATTCTAAACAAAACAAAATAAACATTATTTTTATATATTCTAAATAAAATATTTTAAAGTATCCAAATAAAACATTTTTAGGTTGAAATAAAAAAAAAGAAAAAAAGGTAATCCTCACCTTTTGTTTCCTCACTGTTTCAAAAATTCTGTTCAATGTAATGTTTAAAATTTCCATAGCTCAAAAAGAAATTGTGATTTTTTTTTTTTTTTTTGCATCGATTGTATGTTTTATTCAGTGCATACAGCAGAGTTGGTTATTTTCTAATCTTGTACTTTTTTTTTTGTCTACATACCTGCAAAAAATATTTTTGCATTCTAATTCATTTTTGTTTAGTATTATTTAAAGGGAAAAGTTATAATGTATATAAAAGAAAGCCTCATTATATTTGTTATGAGTCTTGGCGAAATTTTCCCTACGTGTAAAAGTGCAAGGCCAATTTACCTTAGATGAAAGCTCCAGTACTAGTATTTTTATTATATATTATTACTATTATATTTTATTATATTTTTATTTATACTTTTATTATTTTTATTGCTAATTTACCTAAGAATCATTTAATAATCATCGCGGTTGGTATTAAAGATGTCAAATCGATCTAACTGGCATAGTAGTAGGGAAGTACTGAATCTTGTAGTTTTTTTTTTTTTTTTTTTGTCTGCATACCTGCAAAAACCATTTTTTTTATTCTAAATCATTTTTATTATTTAAAGCGAAAAGGGTACTTACGTATTAACGATACCTTGGCGACAGACTTGGCGGTTTTAAGTGTCGCCAATCTAACGGCTACAGATTTGGCGGTTTTTAAGGGGCGCAATCTAACAGCTGCAGATTTGGCGCCATTTTGAAGCCATTTTGTAGTACTACGAAAATGCGTATTTGGGATTTGCCAGAAACAGAACAAGATTTTATTTTATTTTTTCAGGAAGCAAACATTTTACCAAAACAACGAAAATGTCCCAATTAGACTTTTTTTTGAATCCATGTTAAACTCTATATCGGCCTGTTTTCCACTGAAATCTGTTTGACTACTTTGTGTTTAAATAAAGTGTTTTGAATTTTGAAAGCGTTTTTATTTTAAAAAAGAAGTGTTTTATATATTTCATTATTTGGAACAAAAATTTTTTTAAAGCGTTTTTGATTTTAAATGAATTTTTATATAATTTATTATTTGGAACAAAAATTTTAAGCGTAGATTGGCGCCACTTAAAAACCGCCAAATCTGTAGCTGCGGTTGGTGCGTGTGCTCGTTATTGGCGCAACTGTCGCCAAGGTATCGTTAATACGTAAGTACCACGAAAAGTTATGATGTACATGAAAGAACGCTTCATTATATTCGTTAAAGTTTTAGCTGTATTATCCATACTTGTAAAAGTGCAAGACATTTTACCTTGTCAAAAATTCCAGTAGTAGTAGTATTTTTATTATTTATTATTATTATTATTATATTTTATACTTTTATATATAGTTTTAATATTTTTATGGCTGGAATACCTAAGAATCATTTAATAATCATCGTTGGATTAAAGATGTCAAGTCGATCTAACTGGCATAGTAGTAAGGAAGTACTGAATAATATGAAATACAAATATTCTAGATCGGAAATGTATTCATAATATAAAATTTTTAACTGCTATCAATTTAAAAATAATAAATAGTTTGATAGAAAGTTTTAATTAGCGCAAACGATCTCCAACAGTGTAAGCACAGTAAAAATGGAATCATTTATAATTTAAATTATAGATTATGTAATGCGTTTTATTGAAGGCCTGATGGCCAGTGACTACTGCTCTGTGGTGCTCGGTGGCGCAGGCTTTGAATTCGAGTCCCGGTGGTGTAATGGGATCTTTGTAGTGGTTCGAATCCACTTTAAACCCCAAGTTCCAGTCTAATCTGACTGCAGAGTATTGGACATAGGGCTGACAACCCTACCAAGTAAAAAGAAAATATCTCCTGTTTCAAAATGTGTCAGTAGGCGATAGCCAGCCCCATGATGGCTTGGCCCACCCTGGGACTGCTGCGCCAATGATGATGATGATGATGAAATTCTTCAAATAGTCGGTTTAAAGTGGATTCGAACCATTAGAAAAACCTGAAACCTTTGGCATCAAGCGATAGAGCGCTAGTCACTCGGCCATCATGCCCCAATGATGAAGAATGCTTTTCATTATTTTTTTTTTCTTTTCATTACAAGCATTTTATTAGATTACTGATGATGAGATCTCTAAAACCATAGAAAAAAATAGAAAAACTAATGAGCATTTAAAACATGAACCTAAAAATGTGAACATAATTCCCTAAACTTGAACATTTATTTAGTCGTGAGATAAATTTCTCGATGTGATCTACTATTTTATTTTATCGTATTTTAGCTATTTGTCTATTGTTGAATTTACGATACGAAAAATTTTGCTGTGCATTATTTTTAAATAATCTGAAAAAAAAAAACTACCATGATCACCAAAAGATGTCCAATAATATTTTTTATTAATTTGAAGTATTTTAAATAATGTCTTGTTCTTGTCTTTGATTAAAAACAGAAATATGAAAAAAATAATATATACCGATGAAAGATCCTTTCTTTAGATAGAAAACAACAGCTGTTTTTGACTAGCATAATCAATTGTGGGAAAATAATGGCCTTTGTGCTGTGCAAATTAAAATCAATCAATCAATCTTATTATTGATATAAAATTAATCCATTATTTCATCAATCTATTATGAAAATAATTTTTTTTTCTTGGATTAAAATATTAAGAGGTAAACTAAACATATAACAGATAACTGTAAACCAACACTAATTGGAATTTATTTGCCTAATGATGATTATACCTTGATATTTTACAAATCATTCACAAACATCGGTTTAGTCGATGAATCAATTCTTTATAAAAATCGTATATTTTATGAAATTTTTTATTTTGTGAAAAAATCTCTTAATTTTGCATTAATATAATTATAAATTAATGCAACAGATAAGAATAAATCTTTACTGTAATTTTTGTTACTTAAAATTGTTATTCTTAGTTTACTCATTTTTTATCTTTAAATTATCGTTTTTAAATTTAAAATATAACGCAAGAAAAATAACTCATCAATTATATCGTATTTTCAATTAATTATTTTGCCTTTGATTATTCTTTTTTTATCAAATTTTTGGTTTTGTGAAAAAAATATTCCAAAAATAATTGCTTTCGTTAATATTATTAGAAATTAAATGTAACAGATAAGAATAATTCTTTTATTGTCATTTTGTTACCTAAAACTGTTATTCTTAGTTTACCAATTTCTTAACTTTAAACTGTCGTTGTTAAAAATATAACATAAGAAAGATTAACTCATCAGTTATATCGTGTTTTCAATTAATTATTTTGCCTGCGGTCATCTTTTTGCTAATTTCCCATCTTGTGTGATATAACGAGGTTAAGTTGTAATTCAAATTATGCAAAATTTTCTCATTTTGCAGTTAATAAGGTTCTAAACTCAAATTCAGATAATTTTGATTATCTCAAAGAATGTTTTGATCTTAATGTAAAATATAAGATAGCTTGATTAGATACATAAAGAGATTTCCTTCTTTTTGGGCAGTATATTAATTGTATTAAACATCTAAGAAACCCAATATCGTATTTTTAATAAGATAAATAATAAAAAGCGGCATTACTAACAAGCAATTCTAAATTTTTATAAACTAGTATGGTTATCAATCATAGTCAATTAATAGTAAATATTAAACTGAATCTGTTAATTAGATTCAAATATTTTCCATGGGTGTTATTTTATAAATAAAACCATATTTAAAACATCTTTTCATTAGTAGTTGAATACATATTATGTATGCTTTTGTTTATGAATGTATGTGTTTTTGAATGATTTAGTATTTTATAAATTATAGAAAAAAGATATATATTAATATAATCTCCTTTTTTAATTCCTTCTATTAGCTCACACTCTCCCTATATATATATATATCTTGTTCAAATTTTCAATCTTTCATAAAATACTTTTTATTCATCCAATCAAGTTCAAATAATTTTTGAACTTGTAGTGGGATGACACTTGATGTTAATACAGTTTTTTCAAATATTAATTCAGTAATTAAATTTAATTAATTCATTTTAGTTTTTTTTTAGATTTAAGTTGCATATATTTACCAATAGATGGCGCCAGATAAACTTAAAAAAATGGATGAAAATTATTTATAAAAGACTTTCTGTAACATAGTGAAAAAAAGTAGGAATTCACTTTACAAATTTTTTTTTTATATTACTTGTTTATTCTGCACATCACTACTTCCATATTTTTTTTATTTTTTTTCCTTTAACAGTAAAAAATTTTTTTTTATGTAAGTTGTTCTATTATTGTGTAAATCTGCCATTTTTTATAATTTTAACTTCTATTTTAACATATTTTCATTCATCTTGAATTGGTTTGGCTAGCATTATTTTATTAAGTTTATGCAATGAGGGGAAATACGTTTAATATGCGAGAACTATTTTTTTTCTCTTTGTCAATCATGACTCAATACATTGTATTTAAATATACCAACACTTGCCATTATGTTTGACTACAATAATGATTGCGAATATAGATTTTGTATCTATGCTTGCAAATATTTGATAAAAAAAAATGTTCAGATATTTATAAAACTTCAAGAATATGATCCAATTTAGACTTTTAAGCTAAATTTAATTTTTTGTTTCTAAAAATTTTAATTTTCTTTTATTGCATTCAATCATGTAATAACATTCCATTATAAGTATTTTTATCCCTCTTGTATTATTATATATAACTTTTAATTTGTACTTACTGTAGCGCTGTTTATTATATTAAGTGTACGTGAATAATGAGTTTTAAAAAAACTAAACAAACATCAAATTACCAAACAAAAATGTTAGCTTATAAATTGAATTGATAATCAGAGCAATAATTTTTCATTGATAGAAATTTAAATGAAATAAGACATATCATTTATTTATATATATTATATATATATATAATATAATATAATTTAGTATCATTTAAGTCATATATTATGAAACTCATTCATTTTACATTTTTTTTTTTATAAGTAAGCAATCTAATAATTTGAGATTTAATCAAGAAACATTCGTTGTATGTTTTGATTTAAAATGCAAAATGAAAATTAAAACAAGAATTTATTCATTTTAAAATTAGTGTCAGACAGGTTGAAATGGGAAAATTCTTGTAGAGCATCAATGCTGGGCAAATTAAAATGAGTCAATTCTCGTAATAAATCAGGGGGATAAATTAAATTGGATAAATTCCTGCAGTGCATCGAGATTGGACAAGGTAAAATAGGCAAATTCCTGTAATACTGTCAGACAAGTTAAATTGGGTTAATTATTGGGAATCTGTGTTAGACCAATTAAAAATGTTTAAATTGCTATACTATGTAAGTGCCAATCAATTTAAAATCATAAAATTCCTGCGTATTTGCACCACATAAATTAAAATGGCAAATATTTTATAATACATCTGTGCTAAACAAATTAAAATGGCAAATTTTTTGTATTGTATCTGTGCTACACAAATTAAAATGGCAAATTTTTTGTAATGCATTTGTGCTACACAAATTAAAATAGGAATTTTTTGTAATGCAACTGTGTTACAAAAATTAAAATGGCGAGTTGTTTTTGATGCATCTGTGTTACATAAATTTAAACGGCAATTTTTTTGTGATGCATCTGTGTTACATAAATTACTTACTGTGTTACATTACCTGTTTAAATCTAATACTATGTAAATGGATATATAATGTATATAAAAAGTGAATTGTTTATGTATACCTTTTTGATGATTTCCACTGGGGGCAAATACTCTTATCCCCTCAGAGGTTTTTACCAAAAAGGACATTTGATATCCCCTTGAGACTGCAACGTGTATTATTCTGAAGGATGGTTGGTTTATTCCGGTTAAACGGAAATGGTTCCGATTTATCATAAAGGGAAACTTGGAGTATGTCATATCATCTCTGATTTCTATTTCTCCTTTGACATTATTAAAAGAATGCATAATATGGGTTGACAAATTTCAGATTGAAAATGTGTTGAATCTCAATATGCGCCAACAACAATGTAATTATTTGAACACATTTTTACAATTCTTGCAGTTTACAAGGAATTTAAGGTTTGCTAAGTTTTTAAGATCTATTAATACTCCATTAAACTTTAATGCTGTATGAAAATAAGCAACTTTTCAATTGCTAACCATTATGAGGAACAGTACTTAAGCGAATTGATTTCCACCTCAGAGAAGAACATGGATACTAATGTAAAATTAACTAATTAAAGTAACTAACTAATTAGTGTCAATGTTATTCGTTATGAAATTGTGCCAAAGTGATGACTTGAATTGAAGAAGCTCGGTGTTTCTATATCAAGTATGACCACATTAAATCATTTTATCGTAAAATATCTTCATAGATTTGGAAAATACGCTTGTAATGTGTGAAGCTCACTCCAATCCTTCAAACTATTATTGTCTGGGAAGGCTCATTCCAATATCTATGGGGTAAAAGCAAAGGGATGTAAATGTAGCTGATGAGAAAATAATGTCCCTATTATATGGTTATTAATGTATATTATCTCAGTCAATTTACAAGCAAATTAAATATATATTTAAATACATATTAAAAAGAAATGTATACTAAATGTATGTTTAAATGTTTAATGTTTTTATAATAGTTTTTTTTTTTTAAATTTGATAAGTTATATTTTGTTAAATAAGTTTTTTTTTAATAATTTTTAATGTTCTTTATATATTTAAATGTTCTATATATTTTAAATGAACATTTATTTATATTTTAATGTTATGAATTAAATATAAATTTACCCAAATTAAATATTGAAAATAAATCAATATTTAAAAGTCTTATCTAGTTTTTAAATTTATTATAAATTTGTAAACGGAATCTAGATAATTATTGCAGTTCCTATTAAACTGTTATACCATTTTTTTTTATAACATTCTAATTTTAAACGTGATTTTTTTTCTTTATTCATTTTATTTCACTTAATTTTTATTAACTTTTATTTTACATTAAATAATAAATCTTATAGATTAAAGTGTATTGATTCTCTAAAAAAAAATAAATAAAGATGTATTTAATTTTCTTTATAGGTTTATTTTTAAATCTCCAAAAAGTTTAAACATTTTTTGCCTCTTTTACAATCTATGTAGCCTCCTTGTGTATTTTAATTCTCAACATATTTTCTCCTTGCTTTGCTTAAAATGCTTTTATGAGACTACATTGTGAATTTAATTAAGTTTTATAAAACCACGTGTGTCTCAGTCTGTTATTGAAGATGGCATTAAACTACCAAATGTCACTGCTTTAAAGAGAAAATGTCTTCTTTTTTTTTTTGTAAAAGCAAATAATAAAATAAAATTCTAGTTCACTCATTACCGTAAACTTCTTTTAATAGCTTTATTAAATCTTACTTTCTACATGGTTAATCTTTAGGAAACGGAAACAAGCAAATTATTCAGAAAGATTTTCAGCAAGAGTCTGTTAACAGTAAAGTTTGAGATTAAAAATAACGGCATAATTAAATTGTATTCAAAATTTAAAGCGGTTGCCACACAAAGAAAACAAATGCATTTTCCAAAATGAAATTTTATTCACAAAATTTATTCTGAATTGTTATTTTTCGAATGAAAACTATTAAAAGGATTAAAGTTCTATTTATTTTCCGAATATGAAATTTCATTGTTTTGAACGTTTAATTAAAAATGAATACTTAATTGAATATTTAATTAAAAACTATTTAATTCAAAATAAATTTAATAAAAATGTATTTACACTTTAATTTCATTCATAAAATGCATGAATATCTACCTAGTATAGCAAAAAATAGAATTACTTTAATACAGATAAATTATTACAAAAATAATATGAAAAACTAATAGATTTATTTAATACTTGAAAAAGGTTAAAATTTTGTTTTGATAGTAAATGAGTAATTAGTATCACAAATATTTAACACAGTTTTTCATCGAAAAAGCAATTTAACATAAGGGAAAACAGGAAAATGAAAACAATGCATAGAAAAAAGTCTGACCTACTATGCTTTCTATGTTAAAGAAAAAGCCAATTCTTTATAAATTCTGAATGTAAAACTGAGAAAATTATAATAAACATCTGCCTTTATCACACATTGAACACAACGAGTTTTTGATAAAGAAATGGTTTCTAATGTTTAGTTTTCCGAAGTGTCTAGAAAATGTTTTATAGTATGTTACAAATTACACTTAAATATACAGTCTTAGTAAAAAACTTTAAGGCCAGTAAAAAATTTTTGAGAAAATGTAAAATGAAATAAAAGTGATTCAAATAATATTAATTATTAAAGTTCATTGATAAGAAATAAATGCTGTAAACATAATTTGTAAATACATAATTATGAGAAACATGTCTTCACGGGTTTAGTATTTCTGCCTGAGTAAAAACTTTAAGGCCAAGTCATTTTTAAAAATAAATATAATATAATCGTGTAATTACCATTGCAACTACTATTTGTGACAATGCTGCAATTTTCATATTTGTCATACGTTTCTTCGAAATGGTGATCTTTGTGAAGATGGCGAAGGGTAAGAAGTTAACTGATCGTGAAAGAGGACAGATCGAAGCTTTGTCTTCAACATGAATGAATAGTTGTGCATTGCGATAAAGATAGGAAGATCAAAGACTGTAGTCAACAATTTTTAAAATTTAAAGACAATTATGGTAAAAAGAATACTGGGGAAGACCTAAAGCTTTGTCCTAGCGTGATGAAAGAAGAGTTTGCCAACTTGCATCTACTGGAAAGTACTCAACCAGGAAACTGATTCAACGACATGTTTAAAAGTTTGTCAAAAAAGATTTATAACACAATTAGAAGGTCTGGAAGGTACACTTATACAGCAAAATTAAAGCCTCAGTTATTGCAGAGACACAAAATAGAGCGTTTGAACTTTGGCCAGAAAGTCATGACCTGGGACAACCAATGGTTACCCATTTTTTCAACGAAAAAAATGGAATTTGGATGGACCAGATGGCTGGAATTTCTACTGACATGATATAAGAAATGAAAAATTATTCTCCAAGCGCCAATTAGGTGGTGGGTCTGTATGACTTCTGTTTTTTTTCTTACAATGGTTGAAATTGCATTCGTTTCAGGTAAATATTTAAAGGATACCAAAATGAACAAATCATCTTTTGCCAAATTAAAAATCTTGCTGGAGAAAATTGGAAATATCAGCATAAAATGCATGAATGCCATTCAAGTAACAGCACAAAAAATTGGTTCCAATACATAGACTGTGAAATGGCCAGAAAAATCATAAAAACCCAATAGAACCTTTGGGCTTACTTAATACTTTATGCAAATGGGAACATTTTTTGACTAACAAATGAGCTGAAATCTACTATCGAAGATGAATGTAAAAACACCCCACCATTTTGTCAAAAACTCGTTTCATCCATGAAAACAAGAATATTTGAAGTAATTCGAGTAATGGCTCCTACAACCTTCTAAGAAAAATTTTTTCTTATATGTTATTTTCTATGTTGACCTTAAAGTTTTTAAAAATATTCATCTGTGTGTTCTAAATTTTCTAATAATAAAACTATTTTACAAATTATTTTAAACTTTTGCTTTTATTTAAGCTCAATAATTTGAAAGATTGTATTTTAATTCCTCAGAAATGGTTTCTAATGTTTAGTTTTTCCGAAGTTAAAAATGTCTTATAGGCCTTAAATTTTTACTTAAATATAGATTTCAAAATCATAGATTTTCGTGTCTGGATTGCAAAAGATTTCATTGAAAATAGAAACGCAGAATATTTTTATAGATAATATAGATTATATTTTATATATTTAATATAATAACTTTACAAAGTTTGGGACAATAAAGATATGTTTTCTTTTAATATTATATCTCCTGTAAAAATGGTTCAATATTTAGGGTAACCAAGTAAAAATCATGGCAAAATCCCAAAGGACTGTCGATGCAAATAGTTTTCAACTACTGATGTTCTAGATTTTAAACACATTATAAATGAAACATAGAAATAAAAGTCTCTTCTGTTACAGAATACGTGGTTAAGTATGACAAAGAAAAGAGAATTCTATATTGATTTATTTAATTAAATTACAAATATAAATATTTAAGCTTGTGTCTGGTATATTGCCATGGTTTCGGACGATTTTTGCCACTTAATAAATTTAAGAATTTCTTAGAAGCACTTTTTGTTGATTTTCATAGACTATTTTTAGGTTTCATTAGCACATTTCTGGCGATATTATAGAATAAGGCGTAGCTTGGCCCAAACTGAGTCTTTAAATAATACCTACATTTTTAACTTATTCCGTCTCCGTACTCGATCATTAATCGACGAGCAGCCCAATGAGTAAAGAAGGACGAAAACAATCACGAAAGGTATTGACAGTAACACAAAAGGGATACAGTTAAAAACAGTAGGGATAGGATGAGGTGATCTCAGTCATGGGCACGCCATACTTGCAAAGGGGCATATATCTATCAACCAGTCTTGTCCCTATAAAGGTGACTCTATAAATAGCCATGGTCCGTGACAAGTATAAAGCAGGCCACTACGACCGCTCTAGGCAAAGAACTGAGAATTCTTGTTGGCTTATTCAATGAGTAATTCAACTTTTTAAATTGAAATTCCCTATTAAAGGAGAGAAGAAGCCCTCTCTCCATATACAGGTTGAAATGGTTGAATTTAATAGAGAAAGATATGTATCGCTTTATATGACGCATAGGCAAAGGAGGATCAGGTTGCAAGATTTGTGATCCATTTTTGGCCAACATAACACCTATTTACGAGTAACTACCTCGCTAAGCCGCATTTGTGTTGATTTTTGTCTTTAACATTTTGCTATTTGAAGTTCAAATTTTAGGTAACTTTTAAAACCTAAAAAAGCTTGCTTTTGAAATTCTACTACTAACACTACACTACAGTTTCTGAGAGGTCTGATTGGGCTCTGTGACACTCTACGTTCATATGAGACCAAGACGGCTTAAATTCTGATTCCGAACCACTACAAACATCTATGGCACCGCAGGGGATTCGAACCCAATACATGTGAGATCGAGCTTCAGAGCGCAATCCAATCGGCCATCAGGCCCAACTTTTGAAATTCTGACGTCTACCGCAGCATCGGTTTTCCCTTTTTTTTTATCAACTATTGTTTTAAGGTCTGTAAATGTGTCAACATATTCTATTTGGCCACTTTAAAATATAACTGCACTTTCATATTCTCACTTATTATCAATGTTTTGTTTTATTTTCAATCCTACAACTTCTGCGAACTTTTCAAAAATACTTGTCATGTGTTATAGGTCTTCAAATTCGCTGGCAAATGAAACAGCATCATCGACACAGTCTAAATCTTCCAATACTGTAATAAATTTCCATCGTATTCCTTGCTCTGCATCTTTAACAGTATTTCTCAATTATAATTATGAGTAGTAGTCATGGCATAATTTTAAACGACTAATTTTTGTTTGGTAGACTTTAGTTAGCTAAGTCTAATCAAACAAACTGCTAACTTTTAAAAACAATTATGTGCTTTTGAAATTCTGACGCCAATCTCAGCATTGGTTTCCCTCTTTTTTTTTTCAACTATTGTTTCAAGGTATGTAAATCTGTCATGATCTTCTATTTGGCCACTTTCCAATTTAAATGCACGTTCAGTTTTTGTTATTCATTCTTATTGTTTTTGTTTTGTTTTATTTTCAATTCTACAACTTCTGCTAACTTTTCAAAAATATTTGTCTTGTGTTGCAAATCTTCAATTTTGCTGGCAACTGAAACAGTATCATCGACACAGTCTAGATCTTCTAATACTGTAATAAATTTCCATCTTACACCTCGTTCTGCATCTTTAACAATATTTCCCAATTATAAATATGGATAATATTCCTGGCATAACACACTCTTGCCTTGCACCAGCCTCGATTCTAAAGGGCTCTGTCAGAATTCCATTAACTTCTATATAGTACTTTGAATCCCTGTGAAAGTTCTTTAATGATATTTATAAATTTTCTGGGAATGCCATATGATTCCAAAATTCTCCATAACATTCTCTATTAATAAGGTCAAAGATTTTATGAAACTCAATAAAATTTATATACAATGTTGTTTTAAACTCAAGGAATGCACTAAATTTATTGAAAATAAAATCATTAAACAATTATCCATTATATTATCCATTAAAAAAATTGGGTAATATAATGGCTAATAATTTAATTAAATGTTCTAGTATTTCTAATCAATTAATTTAAATATTTATTAAAAGCTGTAGTATATGAAGTTTTTAGAAAGTTACTGTAAAAGAACTTTATTTCTGAAACTATTTAACAGGCATGATGTAAATTGTAGCTAGATAATAAAACAAATAAACGATAATTACAGATTGTGTTGTTACATATATCCATCCATCAATGCCAGATTGATGATAATGGCGACACTCAATCTACGCTACTCAATGTGAATTAACTGCGACATCGTGCATTGGGTGATAACTATTTTACAGATCTTAACACGATCCATTTAATTACTTTCCAATACACTTGATAGTTGCATCAATTACAATTAACACCCTGCTCCTTATGATTGTCATTCTCCCACTTAAGTTCTAAAGATGTGTAGTTCATGAACATTGGATAATTTCGTAGAACTATCGCTTTAATATACACAAGAATTTGTGCATAAATACAAATATGTACATGTTGCATAATTAAAGCAGTAGAACAAAATCTCGTAAGACTTAGAAAAATAAGAAACAAAAAAGTTACAAAATTTAAAAATTAGAAAAATGAAAAAATGAAAAAAAATTATTGCATGGGCAAAAAAAAAAAAAAAAAAGGACACAATAAAAAAAAAAAAGTTCGAATTGTTATATTTTCTGTTCTAATCACATTTACGTATCTACGTAAGAATATAACACATATTTTTGCATAATGTCATTTATTAAATTATGATGTTTAACGTGCTAAAAATATATTTTCTCCTTAAAACCAAAATAAATTTATAATGGTTTGTGTAAATTACAAACATTCAATATTTTTTTCTATAAGTTATTAAAAACAAAAAAAAACAAAATAATAATAATAAAAATCAACCATGTAATCTCGAAACGAAATATAGCCAACGGGGAAGACAACATTAGACTTTGAACTCTGAACTTTTTTCAACCGTTTGACTTTGGAACCGTCAATGGGAGAGGGAGTAATAGAAAAAGGGAAAGTGCAGAGTCGAGTGAAGACTCCCAGTCAGTATAGAGGATACAAAGACCCGTAAAAGACTTTTAAGATGGTTTTGAAAATACTTGTTACATAATTTTGTTTGTGTTATGCGTTGCTGTTGAGTAGCGCTGTCTTCAAATTTTAATAAATATGACAACTAAACCCATTTAAGGAAATAATTCAGTTCTACCCTGAAACAACACTGATTCAAAACCACACGCATATCCGGCCTTAACATTATATTGGATTTGATCAATTATTTTAAATAATTCATTATAAACTTTAAAAATTAAAATAAAATTAACCATACTAATATGTGTTGCCTGATGGTCAAGTGACTAGCTCTCTGACGCTCGATGCCACAGGTTGCGTGTTCGAGTCCCGGTAGTACCACAGATGTTTGTAGTGGTTCGGAATTCACTTAAACCGTAGGAATAACTCGAATCATGAATGTAAACTCCACTTTAAATCTAATATGACCGTTGGGCGTAGGCTGGCAACCCCTTTCCCCCTGTAAAAAGAAAACATCTCATGGTTCTGCCAGTAGACAGACGGCCTTGGTCCGCCATAAGGCTGTTGTGCCACTGATGAGAATGAGGATGATTATGATGATACTAATATGTAACAAAAACATTTTTAGGTGTTATTTATATCAATCATGAATGTCTTATATTGTCTATATTGTTTAAACAAATAGCAGAAATAAACGATTTATTATTCAGTATTTATATGAACTGTGTTTCACAGTATTCAGTATTTATATGAACTCCTCGAATATACACCACAAAAAAGATTATAGTGAAGAAGAGACGACTATTTAATCATGTGACGACAATGCACTCTCGTTACAAAATGTTGGCATTTTTAATACTTTACAACTTTTAGTTGTGTGGCTTTACTTTTCATATTCTAAATGTAGTGAAATATTTTTTTTTTCTTTTTAAATGTATGTTACTCTACATTATATCGTTTTTAACGGTTCAGACTTACTCTAATCCCTTGTTCCAGGAGCAATTACTGATATACTGGTGTATTGATACTTGTTATAGATAATTTTGTTTAAATTATTATAGAAAATACTAAATTTAATATGTGGACATTTATTTGATAAGATGCATGTGGAGATATCTTGAATAGGAAAGAAAATTATAAATTGAATTAATATGTTATATATCATACAAATTTAATAATTTGTCAACACTTAATTTCTCCGCAGTTTAAATTATTAATTTAAAATTAAAATCGGTTTATCAGAGGCTATTACATTCTTTAGGCAGGTAAAATTAATCATGTTTATAAAGTTTTAAAACTGATATTGGCTTTGATTTTTCCCTTATAAAACTATCAGTCTACCTACCTTAAATAATCTATATTATTTTGCTTTTACGGTAATTAAATATTATTTTAAGATAGTATGTAAAGAACTAAATGCAATTTCCTTCGTTATAAGTAAAACATGAATTTCGTACGTGTTGCAATCTGAAATTGTGGTTTCAAACACATTGACGAAGTATTCTATGAATTTAAATGCTTTATTATACAGATTTTCGAAGTTTATTAATAGAGAATGGGGTAAACATACCGGGAGTAATGCAATAATTTCCATTATAAATACTCCCATTTAAAGCAGATGAAAACATAACTTTGTAGGGAAGCCAATAATTTATAATACTGTCTAATGGTTTGCAACAAGCTGTAGGGATGGTAATAAGTTTATGGAGACAATAATAAGTTTCACTTCTTAGGTACTGAATTCTAAAGATCTATAGTTGTCTATTCTAAGTAAAGCTGTTGTTATTGTTATCGCTATCGACCAAGTGGGATAAGAAACAACATGTAGGCCAAATCTATGATCTCGGGTGTTGTTAAGGAAGGAGGGGTATGACGGGGCAGCTTCTGTTGTGATTGTGTACCCGGAGGCGGTAGAAGCCTGACTTGGCTCTTGTCGCTGAAGGAGAGCAGTGCCTTTCGGGAGGACTTTTAGGGGGAACTAAGAACTACTAAATAGCTGCGTATCGAATGGGAGAAATTCCGGAAAATATCTCCAGGTAGTCCGACTAACGAGGCCTGATGCTTAACATCCAAAACGCCAT
The DNA here is from genome assembly GCA_021605095.1 of Caerostris extrusa. Lineage (NCBI taxonomy): Eukaryota > Metazoa > Arthropoda > Arachnida > Araneae > Araneidae > Caerostris > Caerostris extrusa. The sequence continues at coordinate 67,246 of BPLR01019067.1, read as the reverse complement.
CGGGTCTCCTCTTTTCTTGAAACAGTGTCTACAACAAAGTCGCCGCCAATGATTGATCCCGGCCATAATGCTCAAGGACCTGATGGCCGAGTGTCTAGTGCTCGGTACCATAGGTATCGGGTTCAAGTCCTGGCGGGGCTATGAATGTTTGTAGTGGTTCGAAATCCATTTTAAGCCGTAGGTTCCGGTCACATATGACCGTAGAGCGTCACAGAGCCCAAACAGACCTCACCCTCATCATACCCAAACTGCAAAAGGGCAACTTCGCTCTAGGCACAGTGATATGGTGTGGAGAAATAGTAGTAGTAGTAGCAGCCCTACTCACCAATGGTTCATGTTGCCACTGAGCCACGAGTCTGCCTCCAAGAAAAACTTCTCAGTAGAAGAAAATAAAACAACGTGTCTTTGCAGTGTGCAGTGCAGTGATGAAGTGCTTTATTTTGACGTCTTACAGTTTCGGACAACCTGTAAAATTTCAGCATCAATAATCAAACAAATAGTGATTTTCGGAGTTTTTTCATACTCTTAGGGGGTAGCCAAACCTTATATTTTTAAATGTTTCCTGGAAGACTGTGCTCTCCCTCCGTCACACAACGGTGGGCTTAAATATATTTCTCGAAGTATAACACGAAGACCACTAATATGTAAAATGTAATTAAAGACAGTACTTCCACGTGATTGTGGATTTCTAAATTTCACTTAGATTTTTAAAACTCTATTTATAATTTATTTATTTTTTTTTTTTTTAAATTTATCTCTAATAATTAATCGTTATTTAACTTTATATAAATAATTTATTCGTTAATACACTTTTAAAAAATAACTTTCTATCTTGATTTATCTTGATTTATCACTTATAAATCACGGTTTAGTGTTTATCTGTTTTTACTTGAGTTAACGAAAGAGGGACTGGGCTTAATGTTCTATAAAATTTACTGCGAAGCAAAACGGATTATTTTTTCTTAACCAGAACAGATAGCAGCATTATTTTATGCATTGCCTCCTATCACGGGCCGTTGTCATAGCGAAATATATTTTTCTGTTTTGGAAATTTAAATTATATAACACAGAATTTACGGGAAACGAAGTTGAAGTGTTTGTTATCACAAATTTAATTGTCCATTAACTATAACAATTATTTCAATTTTTGCAGTTTTATATTTTTTTTTAATATTTAAATTATTTAAGCAATATAAAATTGCATTCTTGTGAATAAGTCTTATTCAAAGTAAGTTTATACCTGTAACGTTTAAGTAACTGTAAAGTTTAACCTGTATCCTGTCGTACATCCTGTAACAGACATTATATACACATGTCTGTTACAGGATGTACAGACATGTAATTCAATTTCTATTATATAGGCATAAATCATTATATTACATATCATATCTAATATAATGTCTATTATATACATATGTCTGTATATCCTGTAACAATTATATTACATATACACTCAAGAGCCAAAACATTATGACCACCTGTCAATAACGAGTTGGCCCACCTTTGGCACGCAACACAGCTTCAACCCGCCTTGGCATAGATGCCACCAGTCCTTGGTAGATGGCCGGAGACAGATTGTACCAGATGTTTAAGCAACGGTCACGCAAACTGAAATATTGCGAACTGGTGATCTTTGAACTCTGAGCTGCCGTCCCAGGACATCCCAAATGTGTACTATCGGATTGGGATCCGGTGAGTTAGGCTGCCAGGACATTAACTGGAATTCAGCATCATGTTCCTGGAACCACTCCAACACAATTTTAGCCTTGTGACAAGGGGAGTTGTCCTATTGGAACATTCCATTTCCAGCTGGAAAACAGAGGCCCTGTAAGGGTACAACTGGTCCGCAAGATGTTCAGATAACCTGTAGCATTCATGGTCTGCTCTACCACAACCACGGGTCCCAGAGACTCCCAAGAAAACGTCCCCGAAAGCATAATACCGCCACCACCAGCCTGTGTATGGCCTACTGTACATTGAGGGAGCAACTGTTCGCCTGGAAGACGGCGTATCCTGACTCGGCCATCGGCGCAATGAATGACAAACCGTGATTCATCTTACCAGGCAACTCTCCCACTAATCCATGGACCAGTCACGATGTTCCTGGCCCAGCGCAGGCGAAGTTGGCGATGACGCTTGTTCAGAAAAAGGCACACGAGTGGGACGTTTGCTGCGTAGCCCCATATCCAACAGTGTGCTCTGATACTATTCTACTTGGCCCTGCATTGTATTGGGCTGTCAACTGAGCCACTGTCTGGCCCCGGTTTTGCTTCACCATGCGAGACAGTCTCCGACAACCTTTTATGTAATAGTGTGTGGACGTCCAACACCATGTCGTCTACTGCTGGTTTCACCGTCATTCATCCACTTTGCATAAGTACTAACAACTGTAGATCGCGAACAACCCATGAGTCGTGCAGTTTCGAAATACTTGTTCCGAACCTTCGAGCCATTATAATCTGCCTTCTATCGAAGTCGCTTATATCCGCAGCCTTTCCCATCACGCACAGAATTAAGTGAAAGAATGATTCTTCAGACTCTCCAGCAGCAGTTAAATACCACTTCCACCTGATCACGTGCCTTCCACGTCATCCAGGCGAGTTCATTGCAAAATGTAGGGATGGTCATAATGTTTTGGCTCTTGAGTGTATGTCTGTATATCCTGTAACAATTATATTGCATATATGTTTGTACATCTTGTGTATATATGTTTGACATTATATACGTATGTCTGTACTTCTTGACAACAGACATTATATACGTATGTCTGTACATCTTGACAACAGACATTATATACGTATGTCTGTACATCTTGACAACAGACAATATATACGTATGTCTGTACATCTTGACAACAGACAATATATACGTATGTCTGTACATCTTGACAACAGACAATATATACGTATGTCTGTACATCTTGACAACAGACAATATATACGTATGTCTGTACATCTTGACAACAGACATTATATACGTATGTCTGTACATCTTGACAACAGACATTATATACGTATGTCTGTACATCTTGACAACAGACATTATATACGTATGTCTGTACATCTTTACAACAGACATTATATACGTATGTCTGTACATCTTGACAACAGACATTATATACGTATGTCTGTACATCTTTACAACAGACAATATATACGTATGTCTGTACATCTTGACAACAGACAATATATACGTATGTCTGTACATCTTGACAACAGACATTATATACGTATGTCTGTACATCTTGACAACAGACATTATATACGTATGTCTGTACATCTTGACAACAGACATTATATACGTATGTCTGTACATCTTGACAACAGACATTATATACGTATGTCTATACATCTTGACAACAGACATTATATACGTATGTCTGTACATCTTTACAACAGACATTATATACGTATGTCTGTACATCTTGAGAACAGACATTATAACGTCTGTACGTCCTGCAACAGATATTTTATACAGACATATTAGATATTTTTAAATATTATTTTGTAATTACAGAGAAAATTACAATATCTTATTTTTTTTTTCATTCATATATATGTATGGCAGCAAGTCACACTGCGAAATAAAATCAGACAAAGAAATTCTATAAAAAAAGATATATTTCTCTTATGTTATATTTGCGTGCCTTTCCAGACGAACTTGACATATAAGAAAATTTTTGAACTTTTTCCTTGGACATTCCCCCCTTTTAAGCAAACCAGTTGACTGGCAAAGCCGTGGAAACAAATGACGAAAGCCGTGCATCCGAGTCACGTCTGAAAAATGTATCCGGAGTTCCAGGAGGATGACTGATGATGAGTTTTGACTCATGTCAGATCCATCTAGCAAACAGATGACGACAGGAAACCGATTGTGGGTGGAAAAATATGGAAAATGATTAAGAACCAAGAATACGAAAAGAGTATCAGGTTTAAACGATTTTTCAGAAGTTCTTCAAATAATGAAAATATATTCAGACAACATATTTTAAAAATTTTTATTTTTAAAATAACATTTAATTTTTACAAATGAAACGGTCTTATAAAAATATACAGTATACGTATTGTATATATATATTCGGTAGATTAGTATAAAAATATTTTTTTTAAAAAAATGTAAAAATATTTACAACAGCTGTTTAATTTTCCACTGTCTATTTCTAGTAAAACAACATATCAACTAATTTTAAAAACAATTTATTTTTAATCCCAATAATAAGAAATGTTTCATCGGTATTCAATGTTTTAAATGAATAAAATGTTTCATACGAATCTATCAAAATAAAAGAAATATCAATTGTTTTAAAATATTAATTGTCTTTGAAATAATTGAAAAATGAAAAAAAAATTGGAACATTTTGAACAAATTGGTGCAATACTATTCGATATCTATTTTGTAAACAAATAAAAATAATTTGAAATCTTACCATCTAAACATTTTGTGGAAAGCTTAAATTGTTCGCGTACTATATACATTTTTTATCATTAAACTTAAAAATAAAAATTTGAATAAGGAGAATTTAAAGATTTAAATGTTTCTTGATTACCATAACATTCCATAACGTAGCTCAAGTGCATAAACATAAAATGAAATGCGTATATCCATTGACAAATACTGAGAAAAAAATTGTACAACAAAATCTGACGCTATCATTTGGTGCGAGAAATATTTTTAATTTGAAAGGCTTTTAGATCTGATTTCTAAATTTAGTTTCAATTTCGTGTGATATTTTTATATCATAATTTCTGCATTTCTATATATTTCTTATGTGACAAAATGAAAGCAGATTAAAGTGTATAATAATTTCAAACAGTTATTGTGATTGCTTAACCTATTCAATTTTAATTTCATAAATTATTTGTGAAATTAATAATTTAATCCATGTTTATTTGTGAAATTAATAATTTAATCCATGTTTATTTGTGAAATTAATAATTTTCAACAATCTTATGATCATTATTTAAAATTCTCTATTTGTGACTTGTGTATCGAAACATTGAACTCAAATTCCTATTTGCATCAACTTGTTATTATGAAAATTTAAATTCAAATTCTCTCTTTCCACAGTTAAAAAATCTTATTTTCAAAGAATATACTGTGAATAAAGCGAAGAATACATAATGCATTTCCTTTATTTTAAAAAGAAAAAAATATAACTATATATGCATCGAACATATGCAGCTGAGATAATTAATTAATTATTTTAAAAAAGACAAAAATACAACTATATATGCATCGAACATATGCAGCTGAGACAATTAACTAATGCACGAAGAACCACACGAATTTGGGGAAATCGTAAAAGGGGAAATCATAGTTTATGAAATGACCATATATCTCCTAGATATATGGTCATTTCATAGAGTAGGATTTCAGTAGTACCATATATATATTTCATTACGCTTTGCTGCTTTTTTATCAAAAAGGAAAGGAAAGGAACATGGACCCGTAGAATTAAATTTAGAGGAGAAGTCAATGCTTGAAGCATAATTTAACTGCGGTGCTGTTGTATATCAAGCCTAAAGCACTATTCCGCATTATCCCTATTATGATAATGAAATTAATTCAAAGTATATGGATTTAGTTTCGTACTCTCCCATAACCAATAGGCACTACATAAATACGTAATCCCACTTTACTTTTTGTTATTCTAGTATATAATATGAATTATTTCCCTGTTAGCCTAATTTTTATAAAACTTTGCTATTGAAATTTATACTCTATTGAATATTATTGAACTATAATAATAATATTGAAATTTATACTCTATTGAATATTATTGAAATATAATAATAATATTGAAATTTATACTCTATTGAATATTATTGAAATATAATAATAATATTGAAATTTATACTCTATTTATACTCTTTATCTAATTTATATTGAAATTTATACTCTATTTATACTCTTTTTCTAATTTATACTCTATTGAAATTTATACTCTATTTATACTCTATCTTTATTACTCAATAGAGTATAGAAATTTATACTATTGATATACATAAAATTATTTTATTGTGATATACAGAATATAATAGTAATATTGAAATTTATACTCTATTGAATATTATTGAAATATAATAATAATATTGAAATTTATACTCTTATTGAAATTTTACTCTATTCTACTAGTAAAATATATTTGAAAAATATAATCCCAATGAAATGAGGACTTTAATTATGAGAAAACAAACATAGTAATTCTGAAAATTGTTAATTTTTTTTGTTCTTTGATTTATTTAATGTCTTCTTTAATTTATTTAATTTGCTTTTAGGTTATTTAATGTTTTTTTTTTTTAATTATTGATTTTTCAAAAATTTTCTTTGATGTATTTAATTATTTTTTTCGTAATTCTGACTATGCATTCCAATACAGGTAAATTATGAACCGATAAAATTCTTTTAATAACGTAAAATCTGATTATTTTAAAATATAGAAAGTAAAATAGAAAACTTATCTTAGATAAAAAAAAAAAAAAAAGAAATAACACTGTAAAATTAATTTATTGTGATATACATAGCATTGAATATATCAAATTCTACTTTACGGATCGTTATTATGTATATCAAGAGACTTTAATAGTCGTAATTTATGAATTTAAAATTCTACAATGTAACCGAATAATATAAAATAACTGTTTTGTACATACAATTACATAATGTCAACATAACTTTAAATTTTAGCTTTTATTTCAAAAAATGTATATTGCTTTTTTTTTATTTAAGTAAAAATAGCAAAATTCAATGTAAAATAAAATGTTTAAACATTTTTAATAGTCATCTAAATACTTTTGTGTTATGATATAAACTTTATCTTTTTTATTAGTAAATATTACCATAAATTGCTAAACATTTTAATTTAAGTTATACATTTTATATTATATTTTTAATGGTACAAAACAAAATTTAAAAAAAATACTTATATTATTCTATTAGTCTGAAAATATTAGTTAAAATATTACATCATTTCTATTATATAAGGGTACTTATTAATAAATTCTTCAAATACTGAGGAAACACAAAAATAAATAGTTAAAAATAATTATCCATGCTTATTTGTATGATTACGTAGGATATATTATTAATAGAGTTAAATAAATTTAATATGACTAATTAAATTATTTGAGGTTTTATATTATATTATTTAATAAATTATTTCATATTGTTTCAGATTGTAGATATTAAAGGCAAAAATACTTTAGGAAATAAATCTAGTTGCAGAATAAAACTATTTCTCATAAAAATCAGCTCAGTTTAGCATATCAAACGATACTTTTTGAATATAACGTTTGATAACTGAAATAGAACTTGTAATATAATATAAAGCAGCATATAGGTATTCACCTGAGAAAATGACTAAAGAAATTTGAACCGTAGAATATACTCTTTTCGTGAACAGTAGTAAAATATTTCAGAGTTAAAGATATCGGAAAATAGTTCAAAACCCAAATATTCTTTTTTGTCAAATAAAATGTCCTGCAGAAGTAAAATGGACGCGTGAAGTATAAAAGCAATATATTTTGATGGAGCTGGCCAAAGTAGAAACTTTTACTACCTCGAGATTTTCAGTTGTTAAAATGGAAGTTACGAATTTTCTTTTCTTTTATTTGAAAGAAAAATTATTTCTACATTAGTTTATACTAAATTCAATTTATATCTGGTTCTTTGTGTTGAAACTCGATTGTATTCTTTTAAACATTCTTAGAAAAAAGAAAAATACTGTAAAATTATTTCGTTATTTATATAACATTGAATGCATTCAATTGAACTTTAAAAATCAGATCAAATCAAAAATCAAATTTTTTACATTTAAAACATTGTTTAATTCTTTTCTTTTATAATCCATTTATCTAAATTTAAAAATCATCTTGTTGACAATAAATAAATCTTTATCATAACAAATCCCGGCACATAAAAAATTTAATTAGAAATTTTTTTATAATAAATTGCCTTTCATATTAAGAAATATGGTTTTGTTACGTTAAAATGTAATATAAACAAAACATAGTCTTTTTTATTATATATTGTACCATTTCAATATAATACAATCAAAGAATTAAGGAATATAAAATTAAAACATAATTCTGAAAATTAAAATCTCTAACCTGTTTTCCTTCAATTTTTTGATGTTTAAAACATTGTATAATTTTTTTTTCCTTTTTAATGCATTTTTATAAATTTACAAATCATCTTGTTGGCAATAAATAAACCTTTAGCATAACAAATGCCGGCGGATAAAAGTTTTCCTTGCAATTTTTTTTTATAGTAAATTGTGATTCCTGTTAAAAAATATGGTTTTGTTAAAATAAAAAAAAAAATAATAGTAAACAAAATATAGCCTTTTATTACATATTGTACCATTTCAATGCAATATAATCAAAGAATTGAGGAATATAAAATTAAAACCATAGTTTTTTTTAAATATACCATAGTCTTTTTACTACATATTGTACCATTTAAATACAATATAATCAAATAATTGAAGAATATAAAATTAAAATCATAGCATTTTAAATTATACCATAGCCTTTTATTACATATTGTACCATTTAAATGCAATACAATCAAAAAATTGAAGAATATAAAATTAAAATCATAGTGTTTTAAATTATACCATAGTCTTTTATTGCATATTGTACCATTTAAATGCAATATAATCAAATAATTGAAAAATATAAAATTAAAATCATAGTGTTTTAAATTATACCATAGTCTTTTTTATTGTATATTGTACCATTTAAATGCAATATAATCAAATAATTGAAGAATATCAAATTAAAATCATAATATTTTAAATTATACCATAGCCTTTTTATTACATATTGTACCATTTAAATGCAAAGAATCGAGAGATATAAAATTAAAACATAATTCTGATATTGAAAATTTCTAACCAGATAATCAATCGAACGTGTTCAAGAAGAATTTACACAACCCAAAAATCTGCACAATTTTTTTCCTCTTAATTTTCTTCCATTCTTTCAACTGCCATTATCCATTTGATTCTTCCATTTAAAGAAATAATAAAAAAATTTAATCGATTTTTCTGGTGCCTGAGGGACGAACAACTGAGGCTTTTTTGTATTTTAGTTTTCCCTAAATTTATTTTATAACAAACGCATATTTAAGGCAGAGAGAAGTCTTTTTTAAAAACTCATCATATGTGATTACTATCTTAAATGGGAAAATCACTACCAAAGTGCTTTTAAGATTTCATGTTACATCCATTGGAGGCAAAAAAAAAAAAAAACAATGTTTTTCTCACTGGAGATAAACTTTCTCTTTAGTTTTTTTTTATTCTGAAGGTTTCTAAGAACAAAAGCACTTATTAAATTGTGAGTATTCATTTGTTTTCCGAAGTGTTGCAGAACGAAATTCGATATAAAAAAAATTGAGTAAAGGAAACAGAAACAAAAATGGAATTAAATTACTTGTGTGCAAAGTAGTAAAAATAATAAATAGATTTAAGTGTTATGTAATAGTTGTAAAGAACTAGAGATTTGTTTATGGCAAGTTGGAATGTTTTATTTTTGAATCGTGCTGGAGAACTCTAAAGAACTAAATGTCCATCAGAGACATTCTATTTCCTTTGTGGCAATGCAAGAAATTAGATGAAAGGATAGCAGTATCATTGATTTTAAGGAATCTACCCTTTTCATAAGTGGTGGTTATAGACATGTTTGGAAGTGGATTTATTATATATAAGGAAGAAACAAAACGGTATTGATTTTAACTTCCCTTAACAATAGATTGTTTACTTTGAGACTGAATGGTAAGATCTTTAATGTCTCAATAAATAGTGCACATGTCTTGACCGAGGATAAAGGTCAAGAAGATAAAGATACCTTTTTTTCAAGAATTTAGAGATAGCATAGAATAAGGCACTAGGTCATGATATTAAGATGATTCTAGATGAATTTAACGTTAAATTCAGAATAGAGAGCTGTTTATGACAAGTAGGAATGTTCAGAATTTGAATCGTGCGGAGCACTCAAAGAACTAAATGTCCTTCAGTGACATTTTATCTCCGTTGTGGCACTGCAAGAAATTAGATGGAAGGGTAGCAATATCATTGATTTTAAGGGAACTACCATTTTCGTAAGTGGTGGTGGTGAAGGACATGAGTTTGGAATGGAATTTATTTTTATCTAAGAAAGAAACATTGATTTTATTTCACTTAACAATAGATTGTGTACTTTGAGATTGAATGGTAGGATCTTTAATATCACAAATTGTACACATATCATGACTGAGGATAAACAGGAAAAGCAAAAGATAATTTCCGAGAATCTAGAGATGGCATAGAACAGGGCACCAGGTCACGATATCAAGAAGGTTCTAGATGACTTTAACGGTAAAATAGTAATATGGAATTGTATATGGCAACTTAGAATGTTTTAAATTCGAATCCCGCTGGAGTACTCAAAGAACTAAATGTCCTTCAGACACATTCTTTCTCCTTTGTGGATTACAAAAAATTAGAGGGAAGGGTAGCATGGAGCATAGGAGTAGCAGTAGCATGGGAGCATGCCTTGACCGAAGATAAAGTGGAAGAAGAGAAAGATAATTTTTATGATAATTTAGAGTTTGCACAGAACAGGAACTAGGATATAACATCAAAGATGAATACTAGATGACTTTAAAGCTAAATTCAGAATAGAGATTTGTTTATGGCAAGTTGTAATGTTTTGAATTTGAATCAAAGTGAGAACACTCAAAGAACTAAATGTCCTTCAGTGACATTTTATCTCCGTTGTGGCACTGCAAAAATTAAATAGAAAGGTAGCAATATCATTGATTTTAAGAAAAACTATCCTTTTCGTAAGTGATGGTGACAGACATGAATTTGAAGGGGATTTATTGTATCTAAGAAAACAAAAACACTATTGATTTTACTTCACTTAACAATAGATTGTGCACTTTGAGATTGAATGGTAAGTTGTTTAATATCACAATAATTTGTGTTCATGCCTTGACCAAGTTTAAAATTGAAGAAGAAAAAGTTAATTTTCGAGAATTTAGAGTTGGCATAGAACAGGGCATCAGGTCACAATATTAAGATCGTCCCATGTAACTTTAACTTTAAATTAGAATGAATTGTTTTCAACTATGACTGGCACAGAAATTTGCACCGTGAAAAAAGAAAAATGAGTTAAAATTATAGACTTTGCAAGGAAATTAATATGGTTATTAGATCTTTACTTTCACCATAAAAAGATATTTATAACATACTAAAAATGTTAATTCATTTTAAATTCCAATTATTAATGAATTAAATGTGCAAAACTTTATTTTATTTTTGTAAGGGTTTTTAATTTTAAATTTATTCGGTTTTATTTTTTTAAATTTTTGCTTTTTTTTTAAAAATACAGAAGCGCTTAAACATTAATTTCATTATTTTTACTTAAAATATAAAATTGTTTAATATAACCTAACATAATTTAATATTAATGTTTGTTTAATATAATAGATTTAATTATTTTAATACTATATCACTATTTCAAAAAGTATAAGTCTGTTTTTTTTATGTAAGTTTAGTCTTTTGTTTTAATTCATCCAAATTGTAAATGCGATAGTATTGTTTGCCTTTAACTACTATTGTGGACTTTATTGTTTAAATATTATATTTATACTATTTAATCGATGATTAAAGTATGAATCCAAATGTTTTTTCTCTGTAAACATTTTAAAATTATTTGTATATAATTTTCCACTAAGCATATGTAGTAATCTAGATTTCGAAATTAAGAGAATTACAATTTCAAGTATACTTTGTATGGCTGGCTATATTGATGTTTTAATAAAAAAAATAAATGCATTAATTTTTAAGACTGCATAATTTTAGTATATATGTATAATATAATAATTTAGATATTTTTACAGCTATTTAAATTTTTTAAGAATTTATTCGAAAAATGATTGTTTTAGTTCAAGCCGAGTTCATTTGCATTCAATCAGTTCTAAACAGCTATATTTTGACAGCTCAATTTTTTGTAGCTGTACTTAAGCGTATTTCTATATAATACTTAAATAACAATTATTTGTAAATATAGCTGCGTTAATGAAATAAATCTAATTGAACTGATTTGTTTCTTAACAAAAAGAAATAAAGTTTAACATAATTTTTGTTTGGTTTGGTTTGGTTGTAAAATACCCATACTTTTAATCTTCATTTCACAATTTAACATAAAAGACATCTAAAAGTTGAAAAATCTAAATACAACCTCAAATTTATTTCCTTTAGTATTACAAGCCATTCGAAGAATATATCTCCGCCATTTCTCAAAATGATCATTTTATGTCTTATAGCTGGAAAAAAAAAAAAAAAACTGAACGGATTTTAATGTATTTTCTGATTTCTTCAAATGTCAAAAGAAATGTTTCTCAACATTGACATCGTGATAAAAAAATATATTTACCATGCTATAGCACAAAAAAAAATGTTTTGTTATTATTTCTTATCCCACTTGGTTGACAGCAACATCTAGACCCAATTCCATGAAACCTTGAGTCTTAAACCGACGAGTCATGGGTAAAGGGTTAAAAATGCAGCTTCTTTTTTGTTCTTGACCTTTTCAGCACAAAGACATGGGGCATTCCCAAAGGGAAAATTCTGACTTTACCCCACCCGGTTATACTGCCAGTCACTGGGAACAGATTTTAGTCGCCTTTTACGACATACTTGGGCTACAATGGGCCTATTCTAGCCTAGACTCACACTGGGTTATAATGTTTTTAATTATACTAAAAGGGCAAATTGTGAAATTTAATTTTCGTTAAAAATTTATAATTAAAGCAGAGTATCTCTAGAAAAATATTTTACAGGGAGATCTATATTTTAAATATTATCAAGTATTTTTATTTCACTTTCTTTTTATCAAAATTAAATTCTATTTTTCCAAATTTTCATAGCTTTACAAAGAAATCGAACGAGACAAATAAGTTCAAGATATCATATGCTGACTATAAATGTACTATTTTAAACCCAGTCTTTATATAAAAATCAATCAATCATATTCAAAAACACGAAATTTTGCTTTTATCTTTACTTATAAAATATCGATATGCACAGATAAAAACTTATAAAATTGTAATACATCAATCATAAATTGATCACAACACCAATAAATTTTCAACTGGGGAAGACTCTGTTGTTGTTTCTTATCCCACTTGGCTGGCCAAGCCCACGAGCCCATACGTACTCATGGTTGAAGGGGAAGGAAGCAGCTTCTGTTGTGATAGAACACCCGTAGGTAGAAGTCTGACTTTGGCTCCGTGACGCTCTTACAAACATAGGAGACCGGGACCTACGGCTTAAAGTGGATTCCGAACCACTACAAACATCCATGGCACCGCCGGGATTCGAACCCGAAACCTGTGGCACCGAGCGCCAGAGCGCTAGACACTCGGCCATCCAGGTCCTAAATTTGTGAATGCCAACGGCACGCGGTGTTCCCAGATGGTCACCCACCCAAGTACTGACCGCGCCCAATGATGCTTGACTTCGGTGATCTAACGAGAACCGGTATATTCAGCATGGTATGGCCATTGGCTTGAGGAAGTCTATTCACTATATAAGCTTCTATACATTGGCCCACAGACTGTTTTAGATTGCTCATAAATTTAAAGTTTAAAACCATTTCGAAGGATTTTTTTATTAAGGATTTTTATTAAATTTTTATTAACAGTTTTTATTACATCGATGAGATTCCTGCCCTCTGACCATCCTTCAATCTACATGGAAAGATTTGAACCTTGTAACAGGGCTCCCACCTAAGCACTAGCACTGCAAGAGCGCCCCTGTGGCATTCAGGAAAATGGATCAGTAGGCTTCCAAACTCACCGGAGAGGAAGTGCTGCGCAACCTGCTCCTCAGCTGAGAAACGTTTATAGTTCATCAGGAAATATATAGAGGAAATATATTTAGCAAAATCATGTGTATTAGTTGGTCTACAGACTCTCACCAGAAGAGGAAGTATATTTCGCACATCCCGCGCGTACCTGAGTAACGGGTTTACGGCTTCAGAAGTGGAATCCTTCCTCGAATCAATTATGTCTTTTTTGAATGTGTTGAATATTGTATGGGATTGGTGTCAGTGCGTATGTAAATAAAGCTGTGAGTTTTCCAACCTCAAGTATTTCAACCCAACCACGTCCAGTTACAATCGGATTTCCCAACCTGCAAGCTATAACCTATGAGTCGACACGAAAATTTTTAATGAGTCACATTGTTTGAATCCTGTTGTCTCATGCAACTAATAAAATTAAAACTTGTTCTTTCATTACAATATAGCCTCTTATATACAATTAAACTTATTTCGAGATTCAACTTATTGTTTGTTGCATGAAACGGAATTTCAGCTTAAAGTTCTTGGTCAATGTCAACCTCTCCTAGTTTATTAACTTAACATATTCCTGAAAACCAATAAAAAAACAGCATTGTTAATTAAATCTGAAAATACCATACCTGATATAACGAACGACAAAGGCAAATGTTTAAAAAATTAATAGATTTATTGAAGGATAGAATCTCTTTGAAACATACAGAAAAAAAATTACTAGTGGTGAATTGGGTTCTGACAGAAGTACTTTTATTAGATTTAACACTTAACTTAATAAATCATGTAAGTACAAGAGTTTCCTATACTTGCCTTTCCTCGGTATCTTTCGGGCTAGGAACAATTGGATTAATTGATTTATTGTTACTTGCGAAGCCTCAGAGGATTTAGCTCGATATATAGTTCTTTGTAGTAAAAATAGCAATTCATACATCATTCTTTGAGCTTTTTTATGTTGGGGAATTTACTTAAGATGGATTTTCTTAATGGTGTGAAAGGCATTTTACTTTTTTACTTAAGCGTTCGTTCTTTGTGAAAGGATTCTTAATATCATTTTTACCTTAGCTAATTATTTAGCTTTTATAGTAAGTTCCATATTTTTGAATAAAATACTTGGTATGTCTGAACAAAAGCTAAAAAGGCACATTTTATCAAACATGTATAAAAATTTTCTTACTGTATACGCAAAAAAATTATTTGTACAAATTATTGTTGTCTATTTTAGATTTAGTGACTAACGATTCATTATTTTTACCTTAGCTAATTATTTATATTCAGCTTTCACAGTAATTATAAGTGGTATGTCTGAAAAAATTAAAAGGCATATTTTATCAAACAGGGATCAAATTTTTCTCAATACATACACAAAAATAAGTGATTTGTAAAAAATGTTGTGTACTTTAAATTTAGTGACTAACGATTGATTATTTTTGCCTTAACTAGTTATATTTAGCTTTTACAGTAGATTCCAAATTTTTGTATAAATACGTGGTATGTTTGAACAAAAAGTTAAAAGGCTTATTATATCAAACATGGATCAAATTTTTTTCTCAAAGTATACTAAAAAATAACTGATTTGTAAAAGATATTGTCTACTTTGTCTTTAGTGGCTAACAATTGGTTATTTTTACTTTAGCCAATTATTAATTATGTGAAAGCTAAATGTAAACATTTTTGAATAAAATACGTGGTATTTCTGGACAAAAAGTTAAAAGGTACATTTTATCAAACATGGATCAAATTTCCTCAGTGTATAAACAAAAAATAACTCATCTGTAAAAACTGTTGTTGTTTAATTTATATTTAGTGACTAACTATTGAAAAATAATTTTTTAAACAAAAACTAATCATTAAATTCAGTCACTTAAATTTAAAAATATTGTTTATGTAGATTTTATAAAAAGCTTAGAATCTATTAATTTTATGGAAAAACTTTTCCAATAAAATTAATAGATTTTCCAAACAAACCAATAAAAAAATTTTTTTATAATGTAACAAGTCACAAAATTCATTAACATAATTTATTTTTTTATATATTATATATGGTGACATATCCATACATCTCGCAAACTATAAGGAAATAAATGGTTTGCATAATTTGCGATTGAATTGCAAATGTTCCCATTACTAACATAAAAAACTAGAAAAAAAAATTGAAAGTAAATTTATATTTCAGATTTAATGAAAGTAATGAATCATTATTCATACTTATTCTATAAGATTGTTCAATTGTTAAATTACTGTTTTACAATCCTTGACTCTATTATTATGGCGGCTAATCAATTTGATGTAATTAAGTGGAAAATATTTTATATTTGTTATTTTTTTAATAGGGGAGCTATTTGATTTTTCCAGAAAGATATAATTAATTTTAGATTACTTAAGATGTTTTATCTTTGTTGGAAACAATGGATGTTAATTTTTAATTGGCAACGATGAAAGAGGTTTTGTTGAACATTAAAATCTGTTCTTTTTACGAACAACATTAAAATTACTTAGGCCATAATGAAATTTTAATTTTAAATTGATTTGCAGATGAATTAGGATTAGTCAATTTCATTACTTTTTAAATTATTATAAAAGTATTACATATTGCATCAAATAATAAATTAATTTGCAATTATTGAAACATAAGATGTTTTATGTTTGTTGGCGACAACGGAATTTACTTTTTTATTGAAACCATTGAAAGTTGTTTGACCATTGATTGTTTATTGAACACTAAAATATTTTCTTTTTTTTTTTTTTTCGAACAGCATTAAAACTACTCAGATCGTAATTGAAATTTAATTTTAAATTGATTTGAATTGTTTCATTGATTTGATTTACTTTAATTTTAGATTGATTGAATATATTTTTCTTATAGGTAAATGCAAAGATATTTCTACTAATAAATAGGGCCTGGGAAATAGAAAAATGACCAAGGAGCTTTTTCAACATTAACAAATGTTAAATCTAGCAACATTAACAAATAAAATGCCCTTTTTCAAAATCAAATTTGATTATGGAAATTTTTATTTATACATTGGTATTAATAATGCTACTGATTACTGTAAAAGCCCTCCTAAATAGTTTCAGTAATTATATCTAAAAGTAATTTTTCACAACTGATACTTAATTTATTTTTTACTTTTCAACCAACTGCATTTTTTTAGCTTATTTTACTTTCATAATAAAAAAAACAGCATCTCTATCAAAATACAGATCAATAAATTTATTTTTCTAAGTGATCTACAAATTTATTAAAGCTTTTAATATTGTCTCGGTAGAAAGATTGAAAATAAAAATATATAACTTTTAAACTGATATATATATAGAGAGTTTTTGAGTTAAAAATTAAGAAATATTTATAAATAATGAGTTTGTTATTCATAACGTTTCTTCAACATCAAAATTTATTAATTTTTCAAATAAATGTGTTTTGAGAAACACGAATGCCATTATGTAACCAGTGATCGTTAATTGAGTTCCATGTTGTTATTTCTACGAATGCTAGAATTGTTGAAGAATCCTATTCTTGTATTTTCGAATTTATAAAACGAAATGTTAATTATTAACTGTTGATTTTTTTTATTTGTATACATGATTATTTAGCATACACAAATAGTTTAATTTATGATTAGCATTATGTGCTAAATAAAGAAAAAATAACATTTGTTTTGCTTACGAAACCTAATTTGGGCCTGGTGGCCGAGAAACTAGCGCTCTTGCACTCGGTGCCACAAGTTTGGGGTTCGAGTCCCTGCGGTGCCATGGATGTTTGTAATGGTTCGGAATCCACTTTAAACCGTAAAACCTGAGTCACACCTTTTTTTCTGAACTCACTTCGTCATATTTCATAATACTTTTTATTGTTTCATGCTACAATTATATATCATATACAGTGCTCTTAAATTTCTTTTGTATTTTTGTGTCATAATGTTATGTATCAATCCAGACAAATTTATAAAATTATAGTTCACAGTTTATGAAAAATACATGGATTTATGCGTGAAAAGATAATTTTCGACGCGATTTCATATATCCAATTGACACATAATTGTGGACTTATTTTTTTTTTTTTCCTCTCTCTTTTGAAGCGATGATCTTTGAATCTCTTCTAGAATGGATGTATATAATTTTTTTTCTCTTTTCCAGATACTTTAACTATATTCAGATACATTAACCGATGAGAGCATATTTAATAATTTAGTTAATTTATTTATAGCTTGTCTGGTTGAACGGAAAATCAATAGTTCAAGACTATCACTTCTTTCAATCCATTTTAGAAAGATATAATAGCTAATGATGGCAGTTAACTTTAATTATTTAACATATTTCTATGTCTGTGGATAAACTAAATACGGACGTTTTTTTTTTTTTTAAGATTAACGATCTTTAATCGTATTTAATGAAAGTAGGTTAAAGTTTTTCACAACTCCTGAATATTATCACCAATTTTTTTTTCAGGAAATATAAAATGGACGTGCACATTTATTTGTCAATGAAAATAGTTTTTCATTAATTATTAAAAATTTTCTTAAACAATAATTCCAGAACTTTTATGAATTATGAATTTATGAATTTATGAATTAATATTAATGAAATAACAATAAAATTTTAGAAATAAGGTTTAAATTTCAATTGATAGGTAAAAATTGCAATTAATTTTTATAGCAAAATATTAAGAAGAAATAAACGGATATAAATTGAATAAACTTTAAAAAACTTTAAAAAAGCTTGATTCGTTAACTTCTCTTTAGTCCTTTTCAATTACCTTCTTCTCCTTCTTTAGTCTTTTTCAATTACTTGAATTTCGTAAATGTTGCATTTTTTAAATTGCACTTAATTACATTAACAAAAGAATTAAGTATAAATCACAATTGATTCAATAAACTATTTATTATCGATACAATTAGGGGTATTATTTTGGTGTCCGGGGTTTTTCGTTCCCATGAACACTTTTTTTTATGTCCTTGGTCATTTTCCGTTTCTTTGATTATTTTTTCGTATCTTGACAACTCTCAACGTTGCATTTATTTATTCTTTTTTAAATTTCTTTCACGGGATATTTTTATTGGTTTATTTAAATTTCTTCCACGAGCTTTTTATACAACATATTTTATTTAAATTTCTTACATGTTGTAATTATATAATTAAATAATGTAAAATTGTTCCAAAAGAAATCACCTAGTGGCAACAAAAAAATTTTATTCCAAAGTGAAAATGAGTTTTTTCAAAGAAAGAAAATCGTTTGGAATTTATATTATTGTTTTTAATATTTATGTTATGCATTTTGTTCTTAAATTAAAATCTAAATTTTATGAGTTACCTATATGTCGGTCCAGCAGATTATTTACTTTGTTATGAGTAAGTAGATTATCCGTTTCTATTTTGTTTTTTTAATTAATTTTATTTTTTAAATTGAAATTTCTCTTTCTTTCATATAAAGATTTGTCAAATAAATGTTTTTAATCATAAATATTTTGCCTTTTTTTAAACATTTTAGAAATAAATAGCATTTTCATTTTTTTGATAAATTTATAAATTCAAGTCAAACCTATATTAAGGTGTTTGCGAAAGTTTTTAAGATCTTGTTTTTGATATTTGAAATTATTTTCTTATTCATTTTTAAAATTTAAGGTTATCATTTTTCAAAATAATACGGTAGTTTGAGTTCTATTTTGAGAGAATTTTATTTTTAAAAAGTAACTACCTTTTATATCTTGAAAATTTTCAATTTTTGGTTTAAATTTCATCACATAACAATTAATTAGTATAATTTATGATGCGTTTAGAATCTATTAAAGGTACTTTACATGATACAATATTAAATGTAAACTTCGAAATAAATTAATTGTTAATTTAGAAATTTAAATTCAGTAAATTATGTTATTGTGTACCATTTAGATTTTTTTTCTTGATTTAAAATTAGAATTGCTAGTATAGTAATCAGGAAAGGTATCCTTTTTTTTCGTTAAAACTGTATATATTTAATTATTTATTATTGTGAAATATTTTTATCACGTGTAAACTGTCCTAATATGGCGTCTGTGACGTAGTGAAAAGTGTGAAATTAATAAATAAATCCTATATTTTTAAAATCTAGTCAAAGATCTATAGTTCATAACTTCCCTTGAAATAATCAAGAAAACTATAAAACTCCTGAAAAATGTATATTGTTATCCATTTCGTAAAATACATGAAAGTGACATCATCATTTGACGTTGTACCCAAATTGGTAACTGAATAAACTGGAATGCTTTTTGAATGCTAGTTAATCAAAAACTTTTTCATTTTTGTAATAATATGGTGTTCATGTTGATTTGAAGTTGGCTGGTGTTCTTGTGTTGTCGCACCTGCTTGCTTCTTCATGGATGAGTTGTTGATACATTGTCACGGCCTAATAATGGCTATATCTTCTAAATTTCAAAGTTTCTCTATTCAACATTTTTTATTTATAATTAACTTCAAGTATTTCAAAAATTTTATAACACAAAAAGCCATTAAATTCATATTAAAATGCTTTCACATTGTGATTTCAGGTAGAAAAGTACCATTTTTTCAGATATTGAAATTATAAGTTTAGTTCAATACGTCAAGCATAGTTTTTTTCTGTGATTTTAATCTGAATTTTAAAATAATTTATGTATTTTTTGTCGCATCATTGTAAAATACATTATAAATAATTGTATTGATTTTATACATTATATTTAGTTGCCTGAACGAGATACACTGTCTCATTACTTTGTCTTTCGCGTAACAACCAAACGAGACAATCAAATCCATTTTTTTTTTTAAATAAAACGACAGCTAAGGTTTAGAGATGTGTATTTCTTGTACCAAGCGAAAATTGCTTTCACGCAACAAGATAACAGATCGCTAAAGTCGCCAGACTGGAACATTTTCGTTTTCTATCAAATCTTTCAATTGTAAATAAAAATCTTTATATCTGAATAATTAAAGTAATTTTTTTTCAAATTTAATTTTTTGTTACATGTCTTCTTAAATATTAATTGGGGAATCAACGATTGAAATCATTTATTAGTAGAAAATACAAATGGTTATCAAAATAAAGAAAACACCTGTGAATAAAAGCGACATTTAAGAATAGGCTTCGTAAATATTTAAATGTAATCTTAACTGCCAGTTTTTAATATAAAAAGTATACATTATGGCAGTATGAGATAGCTTTCGTGACGTTGTATATGTCTTGGATTTTTATCAAAAGCGTAAAATGTCAGACCTCGCAAACTTTCAGAGTCCAAATTGAAAGAGCACGACTAGATGGAGCAACTGTGACCGAAACATCCCGGCTTTTAGACATTTCTGAAGGTACAGTGTCTAAAGATGTGGTAGCGCCCACGTAGCGCGGCAAGACAAACTCGGCAAAGCAAAAAACGGAAGAAGCTGAGTGAAGAGCCAGATGGGTGTTGAAGAGGTCTACAATTTCTAAAAAGGAAACAACTGCAGTCAAATTGATCGCAGTGCTCAATCAGCATCTGGATTCTCCAGTGTCAATAATTACAGTTAGGATGCACCTTCATAAGTAGGGCATTTAGTGCAAAAGCAATTCTAAGTCATTTGTCACATCTGTTAACGCCAAAGGGTGCTGTGGTACCAAAGGTACAGTGGTGCTGCAACCACAAAACCTGATCGATTGATAAGTAGAAGACAGTTAAAGAACTGACGAATCACCTTTCACCTTTTTCCAGAATAGGAAGGATATACGTTTGGAGGATATCTGCGCAAGCGTATGGTCAGGATTGTCTCCTTCTACTTCTCAAACAGAGAGGTGGATCTGTCACGGTATACATGGTATCATCAGTCGTGGTACTCTGCTGGTCTAAACGTAACCCTGAAAAGGAAGAGTCACAGTGGAGAATAGAGAAGTTTTAGCTGATCAAGTCCATTATATGATGCAAATTTAGTTTAATGTAGGAAATGGAGTTTTCCATGATTATATGCTCCTATTCATCCAACAACGAATTATCATCCTATTCATCCCATAGCGAATCCAAGCTGTATTACATGCCAAAGACTGTCCTACGATTTATTAGTAAATGATTTCTTATCACTATAGGGTGTTTCCATTATTTTGATAACCACTTGTAGTATCAATGAAAATCAATTCTAGCCCTAAATTTATTTAACTTCAAGCCATTTGAATATTTTACGGTTGCATGACGACTCGTTTATAAAATTCGTTTATTATTTCTGGCATGATTTAATGTTAAAATACGTGATAACACTGTCATTAGAATATTGAACCTATCTTGGAAAAAAAATTAACATCGTTATTGTTTGAATTAAATAGTATATTTCTTTTAACATTAAGTACCGTATTTCTATTAATTATCCTATTAAATTATATTTTCAATACATTTTCATCGTTTGCGTGCATGTTGTAGGGAAGAAAAGAAACTCTCACACAACTGCCTAGTATCTCACAATGCATCAAGTCTCCTCTCTGAAATTATATCCTGCCATTGTTTAATTTAATAAACTCTTATTGAATGTTACATAATATTTCAATTATAACTGCTTAATTTATAGCATTAAAATCATTTTATAGTACCTGATATTATAAAAAATTTCCATTCGGATTATATTATATTCCGTTCTGTTTATAAAATCGGGTTTTAGAATGAAATAATTAATATAGGAAAAATTAATAAAAGTCATAACATTCAACACCAGTCTGAATAATTTGAATCTTAAATTTTAAATATATAATAGAACTTGGTTTGCTTAAACATATTTTTAAGAAATAATTATTAGTTTTTAAAATGTTCGCTGATTTTTAAAATGAAATCAAATAATCAAATATTTTTAAATTTAATTTGATCTATTTTTATGTATTTGAAGAGAAAGTTTTTTTCTTCTAATGCAGCTGGCAAATAGACCTTGATCTTCGCCAAAAGGGCTGCACCGATGTTACTCACTTTTGCATTACCCAGGGGCACGCGTAACTTGACGGTAAGCCACGGACGCGGAGTAACAATGCCCCACAGCGCTCTACGATCCTATTAGGACCGTGACCTACGGCTTAAAGTGGATTCGAACCACTACAACACCCATGGCCAAAACTGTGATTTGAACCCGATACCTGTGGTACCGAACGCCAGAGCGCTAGCCATTCGGCCATCAGACTCCCTTTGAAGAGAAATTACAAATTAAAAAGAGTTTCTTACGAAATAATAGTATAATTTTAAGGAAAATATCGGAAATTAATATAATATCTAAATGAAAGACTAAAAATAAATCACTAATAATTATGAAATTTAAAGTACTGCAGCAATTTTCCACGGGAAGAGTTGTGACATTTCTTTCCCAGGTGCGAGTAATGTATATTCTTTAACAAGTACATAATACCAACCTTCACTCAAATTTGACATCAGATAAGCAGTGTTGTTTATACTTATATTGCATGCAAGTAGTGTTTTTGTACTAATGAGAACAACCTGTCACTCAAATCTGATAGCAGATATTTGGTATCATGTATAATGAGACCTCATGAAATTAGCGAATGTCTGTGTGTTTTACACAGGTAAATATGGAACGTTCTTCACAGGAATGTCTTAGCTTTTTCCTCAACCTTGACAATAAAATGCTATCATAAGAAATTAAATTCAATAAATGTCAATAATTTTCAAATAAAATTTTTCAAGGATTATTATTTTATGGATGTGCATTTTTTTTTAAATCCTTTTAATCTATTACTCAATAAAATTAGTAATCGAAAATCATTTTTTAATTCTTTAAAATTTTCAAAGAAATTTCGTTCTTGTTTTAAAACTTCCAGATATTTTATGTATTAAATTTTTCCAATAACTGCATGCGAAAGAAATATTTTTTGAAAACAGTTTCTAGCGTATTATTTTTTTCCTCAAATAAAATTTATTATTTGAATTATGCATAAAGTAATTCGCATAATTAAATAATAAAGAAATGAAGACTGCAAAAATTAAATCAACTTTTCAAGACAACAAAAAGAATATTTTTGAATTGATATTAGAATTAATTTCCCCATCGTATTATTTAATTTGCATATTCGCATATAATGATATTTAAATCAAATATGAACTCCCAGCATAAGACACTAGCACGGTTTGTTTTTGGTTTATAAATTTATTTCACTACTATCATTGATTCAGAATTAGTATTTTGTGAAAAAAAATAGCGTCGGAAAAAAATTGTAAACAGAATGAGAAATATTGTTTTTATCCTAAATAAAAATAGTAATTTTAACATTTTTATCGCGGACAGAAAATTCAATTTCATTTTTTTTTTTTTAAATAATTTTAAAGTACATAAAATTCTTTGGTAATTTATCTTGAGAGAAAGAGAAATATTTCCTAAAATTTTATTTGAGTAAAATATTTTTCTTTTAGTTAACATGTGCTATCTCACAAATATTTATTGCAGAACCTGATATAACTCTCACTCACAAATAAAACACTAAGAATTTATGAAGAGGAATTTATGGGAGAAGGACAAAAAAATATTTTTTCCAACATTTAGTCTCTTATGCTTTCAAAAGATTTCAGCTCCATTTCAGACTGCTTTAGAACATAACCAATCACATTTTATTGTTCAAACATAAAAGTTCTAACAAAGACAATTTTGGAAACATATTTATATGTACTTTATATCTCTAAAACTACTAGAATTGTCACTAGTATCATATCTATTAAAATCTAACCTTTGTATGTAAACTTTAAATATTTTAATGATAATGAATTATTCGGTAACATATTTATATTTACTTTGATATCTTTAAATTACTAGAATTATCACTAGTATCATATCTGTTAAAATGTAACCCTTGTATGTACTGTAGGCATTTTTTCTCACGAGAAGACTTTTGACATTTCATTCCCAGGAGAATCGAATGTATATTATTTCACAAGTATATAATATCAGATATTCATTATCATAAATAATGATACACAGGAAATTGGCGAAAGTCTGTGCGACCTTCACAGGTTCGAAATAATGATTGAATATGGACTACACCATGTGTTGTTCCATCGTGATGGGTATAGACCACGAGCTGAGAAATGTCTACTCAATGAGAAGTGAGGGAAACTGACCACCTCTCCACTTCTGACGGATTGTCATAAAAGGAATTTTTGGTGAAGAAGGGAGAGAGTTCATCGACTGAAGTGTTGTTTTTCTTTTTTTTCTCTCTAAAGTAACTAAATTGGCCGGCGATTCCACCTGTTTCCAAAATATCCACCTTGTGGTTTCGTGTATCACGCCGTGTGATAATTAAGGTCTGCAGGAGACATTAGATTCGTCGTAGACTCGAGAACTCTTAAAATCACCGAGCTTCGATTAAACGTATTTGTGATTTAATACTTTAATGCACTTGTGATCAAATTTTATTTAAAATTTTAATTTCTTTGTATAAATATATATATATATATATATATATATATATATATATATCATAAATATATTTATAAATAAAAATTGCAGTTTTCTCATGAACCTGTAAGGGGACCTCTTCTTGAAGCCGTTATAGGTCTAGTATAGGCCGAAATGTTACAATGTAGCTTTTAAATATTTTAATGACAATAAACTATTCGGAAATATATTTACATGTACTTTGATCTCTCTAAAACTACTAGAATTGTCTCTAGTACCATATCTAACCTTTAAATATTTTAATGACAAGGAATTTTAATATTAAAATGAACAACATGTTTCTGATGCCTTGAGATGTCAGACACTTTGGTCGAAGTAGAATCACTGGACACACAATGCATAATGGAAACCTATCTACGTTGCATCCGAAATTTTAACACTTCAATTTGGAATGAACAACTCTAGAGCCTTTATGTTAAGGAGTGAGGAGAATCTTATAATTACCCTATATATTTTAAAGTTAATGTCGAAAATAACTTAATGATGGTAAGTAATTTTAAAGTTAATATCGTAATTAACATCGATTTCATAATTAACTAATTACTTAATAATTAAAAACCATCATTTTAATTAGAATATAGTATATTTAAATCAAGTATAAATTTATCTATTATAAGTTGAATAATTATTTATTGATCATTTTCTTTCAATTCATAATGATGATTGTTAATTTATTTTAATTATTAAAAAGGATTAAAATCTCAAACAGCTTTATTTTAGATAAAGTTTACTTTTACGCATAGAGGATTGTATCCGTGATATTTAAGTTAAAAAATTATCTTTAATTAATGTTAGTCATCAATTTTTTGTTTTTGTTAGAAAATTTTGAAGAAGAAAAAAAATTTTTAATTTAATGAATAGATATCAAACATTTTACTAAAACAATTTCATGAAATTTCCTTTATGAAATATATTTTAATGAAATTGTTTCCTTCAGAAAAACTTTATTGACTTTTTCTTTATAGTTTATCTAATTCTATTTTGAAACATTCAATTCAAACAAACATTCATTCGAAACACACATGCTCAACTTCAAAATACTGATCTAATTATTATATTTTTGTTATTAATGTACTATAATTTATATATACATATAAAATTATTTAAATGTTCTTCTATTTTCTTTTTCAATTCCTATTATTAGTTCGCACTCTCTCTATATATATCTTGTTCAAATTTTTAATCGTTAATAAAATACTTTTTTATTCATCCAATCAAGTTCAAACACATTTTTTTGAACTTGTAGTGGATGACACTTGATGTCAATACAGT
Source organism: Caerostris extrusa (assembly GCA_021605095.1). Lineage (NCBI taxonomy): Eukaryota > Metazoa > Arthropoda > Arachnida > Araneae > Araneidae > Caerostris > Caerostris extrusa. Next base: position 40,721 of record BPLR01019067.1, on the reverse strand, counting down.
TTTCAAACATTAATTCATTAATTAAATTTAATTAATTAATTTTAGTTTTTTAGATTTAGATTCAACTTTATTTGTAGAGGACTTTTCGGGTTAAAAAAAAAAAAAAAAAGTAGAAATTGACTTTAAAAAAAAAAAATTTTATATCACTTGTTTTGGATAGTACTATAACAAAGGTGACTTATTCGAAACATAAGTATAAAAATACTTTTTAAGCAAAATTCCTTCCTGTATCTATTTAAAGAACAGATTTTATCAGATATAAATAACTATCATATAAATATCTGGTAAATTTTTGATACTTTTTATTTCACAACTTTGAGAAGTAAAGGTTTTTAAAATCATTACAAGAATATTATTCTGCAAAGTTATATTTTAATAAAACTGTGATAGAAATAAAAGAATTATGAAAACAGATTTATCTAAAGAAGTTTTTTTAAACCGAGATCTTTTGTTAAAGTGTGTTAGTCAAACTTTTTACGTATTTTATGTTCTTATTTTTTTTTTAAGGTTTGAGTTAAAACGACTATTTGGGAAAGAATTCAATTTTTGTTTCTCATGAGCAAAGAAACTCTGATAAACTGTCAAAGCAGTGAACAAGTGGAATTTAAAAAATTCATACAAACTTAACAGTTTTGGACAAGAAGTGGAAAAAAGAATTTAATTTCTCAAGATCTGGCAGATCAAATATTTAAGAAGCGTTTTAGAAATATTAAATATTCAGCTGCAAAGACTTTTTTTTAACAAACTCTTATTTATAATCGTAGTATGTAGTAGTAGGTATTTTATTAATATGTATTTTAAGAAAGCATTTGAAAATCCTTCTTTTGTTGAAATTAGTTTTTATTGTGATCATCTTGCTTAAAATGAATTTAAAGTTTGTATCGAATTCTCATATATATTTATATTAAATACATTGTGTATTTTTATATACATTATTATATAGTCTAATTTCTTAATTGTTATGTTTAGCTTCCATATTATTTTTTAATTATTCACGAATAATTTTGAAGCGTTAATCAAATTTTTAAACAGAATAATTTTCTCATATTTTTTTTTTTTTAGATATAAATAATGAAACTAATTTTACATAATATCAGTGATAATCAATTAATTCATCACTGATATGTAAAAAAAATTCTTAATTTAGAAGTAAAAATTATGTTTTCATTATTTAGATGGGTTTTTTTTCCTTCTTTTTTTTATATATTAGTGGTTAATTTATTAATTACGTTACTAAGGTTGTTCAATTGATAAAACTATAATGATAATCAATATTCTAATTAGTAAGTGATCATTATTATTACTAATTAATTATGTAATTGATCATTGTTATCACTAATTAATTTTATAATTGTTCATTATTATTCTGAATTAGATTGAAAACGATGAATATTTGTGAAATTATGTTTGGAAGTAATCTAATATATTTAGAAACGTGCATAATTTTTTTTTTTTCATAATTATTTTCTTGAATAAGAAATTTTTAAATGCTTTATAAATGAAAAAGCAATTTTTTTCAACTTTTATTAATAATTTTATATTATTGAAAATCTAAAATCATTGTGATTTGCGTAACATTATTATTTTACTATAACGAAATTAATCCACTGTCAAATGTTTTGTGTTAGACAGGTTGTATAATTGTTGCAGGCTTATTTTAAAGTACAGAATGGAGGAGTAGGTTTCTGGCTTTAATTCTGATTTGTCGTTTGACAGTAAATAAATAACAGAACAAGATATGTTTTTTGTCTAAATGTTTTTGTTTTAAATGTGGAGGTATTATGCACTGAAATTAATACACTAATATCGTTTAACTGCAAAACTACATAATCAATTACCAGGTTGAATAGAAGGCTTATTCGCGAAGGTAACGTGCATGAACACATACTATAAGTTCAAATTTGCTGGTGGCATACATTCACATACACCAGATATAGATACTGACAGTAAGTGTGAGTATCTTACATGATCTATCGCACTACTTGATGAAAGTATTCCATACAAGTGTAAGACGATTACTACTAAAAATTCTCCTGGAAGGCATGCTACTGTTTTTATCCTATCACTGGATTGTTTTTTAACTTACTTAAATGAAACAAGAGGCCATCAATGGGGAAAACATTTTGTTTTTCTTCTTTCTTTACTATTTCGGATTGTCATGTTCATGAATTCAAAATTCGCGTATAAAATTTAGCCTGAAAGACTAAACTTCAAAGTGTTTTGCTTTAAACTTAATAGATATACAATCCCTCATGGGATTATCATTAACTTCCAACATTAGGAATATTTTCGTTACCATAACCAACCTAGTACAAAGATGCATTTAAAAAAATAGTTAACATGGATTCTTTAAAAAAGATGGTTTTCATAACAACCTTTTATGAAATGAAGATAAAAGCTCCAAGGCCAAGTTATTGTATTAAAGAGCTTGTAAAATCAAAATGTCCAACAATTGTAAACGAGTAAAATGCGTTATGGTATATTGAATAAAAAATTGTTATTCTTTTTATTCCAAAACCCTGTTTTAGTCCGTTGTTAAAGCAACTAGCCAGTTTTTGAACGAGATGTGTTCCCAATTACAAAACACGAAAAATTATATTAAAGCATGAAAACGTTTTCGATGAATTTTGAATATAAAAAAAAAAACATAAGAATACTAGGAAATTCCATAATAGTGATTATATTATTCTAGTAATATTATAAGAAATAATTCTATAATGTCTGTAATAAATATTTGTCCATGTTGAAAATACAGCGTAAACAGAGTTAAAATGGTATGAAGAAGAAAAATTAATTAGGAGCTTACGACTTCCTGGCATCAATCAAGTAGTAGATTAATCTCGACTGAAATGTCCAATAATAAATAGACGCAGTACATCGCGTTTTGGGAAAATTTAAAAGCAGACATTAAATAAATTTTTCATCGAATCTATATTTAAATTACTTAAAATGATACCAAAGGTTTCATATACCGCCATTAAAAAAACTTTCAAACAGTGAAGGTAATAAATGGCAATAATGCTTTTAATATTCATTTTTTAAACATCAGTGTGTTGTGTTTTAGATTGTTAAATATAAATAGTATCCTTTTCAATTGTTAAATATATTTGAACTTCTCAGATAGAAAAGAGTATTTATTATCTTAGTATTTTTCATTCGTTAATTTACATATTTTGTAAACTCATGTAAGCATAAAAATCAATAATCTACAACAAACATTTTACAATTGAATCAAATGCATCAATAATAAGACAATTGGAACAGACATTTTTACTAGTATTAAGCACATTTTTTTCTTTATTCGACAAAATTTTATTTTGTTATCGTGTATAAAACAACTCAACTTTACATAGCTAATAATGTACTTATTTAAAGTACATTCTTAGCTATGTAAAACCTTACTTTCTTTTTATCGTATCTGTATTTAGTGATGACATTTTATTTAAATCAACTATAAAAAATTAACGATAAATAATGATATAAGCAATAATTTGGGAATCAAAAGTTTTTGCTATTATTTAATTAAAATAATATAAAAACAGATAAATCTTTATTTTGAATTACCATTTAATTTTCATTGTGGCAAAATTCGAAATTCTGAAATATATAATGCAGGGTGAAAACTTTTCCTGTTTGCTGTTATATTTTTTTATATCCAATCACTCTTCAGGAGTATAACAATTGTTTGTTATTTCAATTCCTTCTATTAGCTCACACTCTCCCTATATATATTTTGTTCAAATTTTCAGTCGTTAATAAAATACTTTTTATTCATCCACTCAAGTTCAAGTATATTTTTTTTTAACTTGTAGTGGATGACACTTGGGCTGTTAATACAATTTTTTGCAAATATTAATTCAGTAATTAAATTTAATTAATTAATTATGGGTTTTTAGATTTAAGTTGCATATATCTACCAATAGATGGCGCCAGATAAACTTAAATGAATGAAAATTATTTTTAAAGGAGACTTGTTGCAATATAGTAAAAAAAAAAGTATTAATTGACTTAAATTTTTTTTTTTTTTTATATATTACTTGTTTTATTTTAAAATAAATTGATGTTTCTTATAACTTAAAAGTGAACTTAATTTTAAAATTACTTGTAGAAAAGGAATTAAAAAAAAAAAAAATTAATTAAAATTGTTTATATTATTTAAACATCTTTTTCATTTCTTATTAATATTAACATCTATTTAAATAAAAAAAATTATAATTTTGTTTGAAAAATTACTCAAACTATTCTCATGTCTAGAACAATTCCTAACATGATTGATATCATTTATTCATTACCAACAATACTTGTTATCGCAAAGCAATCAAATTAAACATAAGTTAAATGTAAATAAATCGGCATGTGTTTTAAAAACTAAAATAAATTCTAACAATTGAAATAATGTATAAATATATTCACAAATTATTCAAGTAGAATTCAGTGGAGAACATAGAGAATGGAGAACTCTATGAATATTGAAATTCATTCATACGCATATGAATATTTCAGTTATACTTTATTTAAGATATCAGATAATACGATCTTTAAAAAGGTTTTCACATCATAGTTCTTGTATAAAATGTTCAAATTTTAAATAAGGTTTGAATAATTTGAAACTGTATTTTACAAAATTATTATTCTTTTGAGAGACTACATTTATGTTTTCCTGTAAAATTTCAATTTAAAAATAAAGGTCAGACATTCATTCAAATTTTCTTAATTATTCTTAGAGTTTAAAAGAGCATTGTGTACTAGTCAACATATCTTTGCCTTTATAAGCATCCAATAAAATGCATTTTTGTCGAAAACAAATTAGATAGCAAAAATCAAATTATTAGTTTTAATTTTTGTGAATTTTTTTTTTTATTTCTGAGTGAACAACGTTTATCTATTTATTTATTTATTTATTTATTATTTATTTATTTTATTGCCTTTTAATGATTATTATTTAACTTTTAAAAGTCTAACTTTTTTTAGTATAATATCAATTGAACTATTCTCAACTTTCAAAGTTCTTTTATACCTCCTATATATACCTACTTTATTAATAATAAAACACAAAAATATTTTTAAAATATTTTTCATCATTTAAAAGAAAGCATAAATGTTATCATATTTTAATATTTATAAAAACGTTTTAGATTAATTGATTTTTCGATAGAGAGATTTACCCATTTTAAAAATTAAAAAACAAATAGTTTCCTAAACATTTTAACAAAAAAAAAGTATTTTATTAACATAAATATAATTCTATTTGATTTTTTAAAGAGGAAAGAAAATGTTCTATAAATTTAATATGGCTAAATTACTGCTTTACATTAAGAAGGAAATAAAATACAACTAAAATTTTATTTATACAGAACTGCATCTTTGTATCTTTTGCTTTATTCTTAGAGTAGAATGTAGCTCAGCTGTTTCTATATATATATATATACACACACATACTAAAGTAAAATGTTTAATGCAAAGATTAATGCGTGCATGAAATATAATTGAATTTTTGAATGAATAATAATAATAAATATACACTATCTTGAAATCTGCCGGTAGACAGACGGTCTTGGCCAACCATCGAGCTGTTGCGCCAATGAAGAAGAGTAATAATAGTAATAATAACTCATTTTTAACAAAAGCATTTGAAATTTTGTATTAAAATTGGCAGCATAGTATTTTATCTTCAGCTGAATCTACAATAAGCTATAATTTAAGTGTTTAGGTGCTTTAATAAATAGTTTACAGAATATTTATACATATTATAGAATACAATATTTCAAAATTTAGTATTATGATAAAGAACGTGATATATTATTGTCTAAGTTTAAGATAATGTTTTTGATAATTCTTTGAAAATCAAAGTTATTTAAGATTTCTTTATATATATTAGCAGTACCAACACGTTTCGCTGGCCATTAATAAATAAATAATTTTAGTGTTCCATCGAAGATTTTTTTCTCTGTATATAACATTTATAGCTGTCCTCGTGAATTAGATCCTGATTGTCCAAGAATGATGTCTTTGACGATCAGAAGATAATCTTTTCGTGGATCTGCCGTTAGACTTCTATTCAAGAATAATTAACTGTTTATTTTTTCGTCGTCAAGCTTGACTCTTTTTCTTTTAGTAATTGAATGAGAATAAACCTAAGTTCAATTATATTCACTAATACATTTATTACTATCATAACTGTAATTAATGAAATACTTACTTTTTGTCCTTTGATATAAAAAACAAGTTTTTAATTGAGTATATGGCAAATAAAAGTTGATAAATAAATAATAGGCATTATACAAAATTAGTTAACAATTTATAATCGAACTTTATCCATAATTTTAATTACATACTTAATACATATATTTATGAAATATATATAAATATATATTTTCTTCAAGTGATAATATATATTATCACTTGAAGAAAATATATCAAGAAGAGATTAAGAAAATATATTAAGTAGAGATTTATATATATATATAAATCTCTACTTAATCGAGTAAGTTCTTGATTAGTTACAAATTGAGTAACATTCGGGAGAATAGACAGATTATATATATATATATATATATATTTAAAAATTAGCATTATATTAACTTGCATATAAATTGTCTATCATGCAATTTATATAAATATCCATGGATCTTTATTCAAGAACTTATTCATAAATATAGTAAATACTCAAGATAAACTTGATTAAAATTATAATAATTTAATGTCCAAATGTCATTGAAAAATCTTTATAGGAAAATGCGTTTTCATTTTCAATCTGCAATTAAATAGCTCCATCAATGGAGAATAAACAAGCAATATAAAAAAAAAAAATTAATGTCAATTCCTACTGTTTTTTTCACTAAATTGCAGAAAGTCCTTTATAAATAATTTTCATTCATTTTTTTAAGTTTATCTGTCGCTATCTATTGGTAGATATATGCAACTTAAATCTAAAAATAATACTAAAATTAATGAATGAATTAATTAATTTTTGAAAAAAACTGTATTAACATCCAGTGTCATCCCCTACAAGTCAAAAAAATGTATTTGAACTTGAGTGGATGAATAAAAAGTATTTTATGAACGATTGAAAATTTGAACAAGATATGTATAGGGAGAGTGTGAGCTAATAGAAGGAATTGAAAAAGGGTGAGTGAAACACGTGATTTGACGATAATCGCTTGTAATCATTTAAAACTCCATTTCTTCTTAACCATTAACCATCCTGTTAAAGCTTTCATCAAGTAATCTATGCCCAGTTAAACTTTCCAACCATTCACCCCTTCTCATTAAGAATTCTACAAACGATGTTTTATTTAAGTGGATAAAGACCACATGCCACAGTGTTCCCGAAACACCCTTTCTTATGAAAGTTCTTTTTTTGAATCGGGGGTCATTAGGTCTCAGGAAGTCAATGTCAGATTTACGCAGAGGAGATTGGCTTACGTCTTTCCGCAGTCTAAACAAACAAAGGAAGGAAGTTCCGAATGTGCTTGAGTTAGGTTTAGTAAGAAGACAATAATTTCTAAATTTAGTTTGTGTTGTCTGAATTCCGGAAAAATTTTCGACTTGTAGAACTGAAATGTTTTATGCAAAAAGGTGTCGTTCTCAATGATTCCAATGGTCAATAATTTCCTCAATTTTATAACAAATATTTTTGCTGCTTGGAGCTATTTATAGCTTAAACGTAGTTCAGTACATATTTGTCTATTATAAAAAAAATTTAAATACCTTCTATTTTGAGTCTTACAATAAACAAACAAAAATTAATTAATATACGAAAATACATTCCTTTCAAATGAACTTGATTAAGAATTTTTCATAATTTAATTTAATATTATTTGGAATAATTCTTATAAAAGAACGTATCGCGAATGATATTGTAAATAATTATTAATTAATTAAATAAATATTATAATTAATACATTTTTTTAAATATTCCTATTCCTAAAATAATAATTAGGATATGAAGGTTTAAATGAAATAGTGATTTAAGGATTTTTTTTTTTAACACAAAATTCATGCAGAATTTTAAAACTTTCTAATTTTTTTCCTTTTATGTGTTTTTGTAAGTAATTGAAATATTTTTATTTCACGGCAAACATGTCAATGAAATTTAAACTTGTATTATTTAAAAAAAATATTTCACATTAATTTTCTTAAACGGGAAATGAATTTCAAAATAATTTCAAATTCATTTTTTTATTTATTAATTTTGGGGTGCTTAACACAATGATGATAAAAATTAGCAATTAGTAATTTTAATTATTCTAAATTGGTGACATTTTTATATTAATTATAAATTAATCTTTCAATTTAAAAGTAAAAGTAAAAGTAAAATTCCATGTCCTTTTATATTATTAAATTATTATCTTAAAATATAACAAAAATTAATTAAAACAGATGAAATTACATTAAAATGTAAGAATAGAAATTAACTAGTAAAAAAATCCAAATTTGCAGTCAATTTAAAATTTTGAATTATTGCATAAGACATAAAATGTAATAATCTTATAAGAAAGAAATTGTCTCGAAAATGTTATTTGCTCATAATTAATGTAACTGTAGAAGAATGTAGAATGCCTAGGGGATGTTTAAGTTTCTTTTCAAAATAAATTAACATTAAAACTATTTATACCTGACTATTTTTTCAGTGCTCCGTTTGTTAATGTAACTTTACTAAAATTTTTCAAATACTAAAACCGAATAAGTAATATTTTTAACAACTGATATTAAGAATTTTTTTTTTATTTAAATAAATTATTATTCAGTCAAATTTTTATAAAGAAAAGAAAATTGTATCCAACGTAATCACTACCTAAAAATATTCTGTTTGCATGTTCTGTTCGGCTTTGTATTTCATAATGCTCGAATTTTAAATTTTCTTTTTCTTTCCGTGAAGATGTATAAACAATTTCGCAATAATGCATATTCAGTAATTTTTTTCTATTGACAGGTGCATATGACTTGTTATTTACGTTTTTAATGCAAATTCAGACTTCAATAAGTGCATATGGTTAGTTATACTAGGTGAAATGTATAAAATGAAATAAATTTATGTAAATAGCTCTGGGAGAATTTCTTAGCTAAGAATTGAAAATTGATAACAATATTTGATTATTTACATTCATATGTGCAGGACAAGAGATATCTCCGTATAAATAGAAATATACATAGAATGCGATTTTACAGAGTGTCATAATTTTCTTAAATGGTAATTAAATATGGGAAACTTCCTATGTACGTTACAATGCAGTGAAAAAAATGTTTAGCTTAATTTATTAGCCTATATGTAGGAAAATTGCAGGCTTTATGTATAATCTTTTATGTGAAATTTGAATTTTCTACAACATTGTTTTTGGTTACCAATTTTCCAGAAATGTTAGCAATATTTTAAGATTAACGAATTTTTCATGCACCTTTCCATATTTTTCTGAGAGAAAAAAAATTAGTGGTAAAGTTTCCTTTTATAAATCCTGTTTATAATAAGATATTATTCATATTAACAGAGCCTATATATTTATGATCCTATTTAGGCTACCTCGCTCTCTTTTGAATTGCACGGCTGCGGACTCATATACTTTCATTCTCGTTAGCATGGGTATGATTGCGTTTTCCATTCGAGTTAGTTGTCTTTCTCTTGTTAGTATGTATTTCATTTAGTTTATTTTACTTAGTTCACTCATTTTATTTTGTCATTTAATATGAGGTATAAAGCAATAATACATATGCTAGTATTACTTCTGTATACCTCATCTATATGTATAATACACAAAAATTTATTCAATTAAATAAATTTATTTTAAATTTATTTAAAAACTCAGTGGGAATTTCTTAGCTAAGAATTGATAATGGTGATTGATTAAGATGGATGGCAATAATTTATTCTTTACATTCATATGTGCAGGCCAAAAGATATCTCCGTATAAAAATCTAGGAAGAATGCGATTATACAGAATCGTCATATTTTTCTTAAATGGTATTTAAATCTGGAAAAATTTCTATGTATATCCACTAGGGTGCAGTGAGAAAATGTTTAGCACAATTTTTTAATCTATACGTAGAAAAGTTGCGAACTTTATGTATAATATGAGAAAATTCCTACAACATTGTTTTTTGGTTGTCAATTTTCCAAATTGATTGAAAAAAATGAATTGGAAAAATAATTGATATGTCTCGAATGGGATCAAACGACCTCCACCTGAAACTTTTAAAGACAATATACTACCAACACATGCTGACATTATGAGATTTTATTAATACAGCAACCTAATAACAACAACCTTTATTTCCGCAACCATTGGTCATAGACATATATTTCCAGTTATAAAAATATTTCAAATGAGTTTAACGTTCATGATATAGCATTTTTATAGTTAAACAAATCAATTCTGGTGAAATCATAAAATCTAACTTTTTACACAGTATCACAATCCCTTATTATTGTTAATAAAACTTTACACTCTCCCTAAGAAATGTAATACAAATAGTTTCATTTCCTTGTTAGATTTAGTTTGTCGCTCTACGGTCATTTTTGCACACTTTAGGCTATTTAGACTGAAACCTACATTCAACGTGGATTCGAACCACTCACAAACATCCGTGTCACCGCCAAGATTCGAACTTGAAACCTGTGGTACCAAGAGCGCTAGCCAATTGGCCATCAGCCCGCCTCATTTCCGAGTGGTAAATTGGCATATTCTATGTCCAAGTTATGGTGGGGTTTTTTTCTGCATTTATTAACGGTGTCGGTTATAAATTTTCTATACATTTTTTTTTTGTTTACAATGCTTCCTTTTGGTGTTATATTTCCAAACTTCCGTGTTTCACCACTGGGGGAGCTGCGACAGACTTTTGTGTATCGGTTATGTTCAATTTATTTTAAATGTACCAATCGCTTATGATCAAAGAAGCATCCCTTTCGTCCTGCCCGTGATTTTATCCGATTTCAATCTTGAATTATTCTAACTAATTTTATAACCGACCCCTTAATGAGGACCTAAAAATATCTTAAACTTTGACATTAAAATGAAAGTAATATTCCGAAAATTAATGTAATATTTTGATTATAAATTTAAAAAATCTTTTTATTATGTAATTTTGAAAATAAATTAGGTTATTCAAATGAAGGGCAACCCTATATAATAATAATTAAAAATAATGGGAAAATGTCTCCTATACAAAAATATGAGCTACTTCATTATGGATATTCGAATGATGAAAATAATATCCTCATAAAATATATTTCATGAAACAAATTTAATGAGAAGAATAGGAAAAATCTAGCTTTAATTAAAAATGTCTTAGTAACGTAACAAATAGAAATACAAAATAATACATGGAAACTTTTCAAAATAAATTGGGGATTTTGAAATTTAATACTTTTTATTATACTTCATTAAATGCAGAAAAAAATAAAACATATCTAAGCAAATAATTTTTAAATATTTATTTTTCTTTCCTATCCCATATAAAATGATTTGTCTAAAATAATATATTTACCCCAAATAATAGGTATACATATCATATTCAAATTGAGAAAAAGTTATAGATCATATACAAAAAAATTTTTTAATTAATTTCTTTTATAAACGTTTGTCTGTCATATATTATTATATTAAGAGGAAGGTCATACGTCCCGTGTGAATGGCATTCTCAAATCATTATGTAGGTAGCTGATGCAAAGTGTAGTCGAAAGTCAAGTGGAATTAGCTGATAAAGGAAAGGTCATCAAACTTTTTTTAATTTTATTAATGTGATTAAAAGGATTAGAATCGAGATCCAGTTCTGGAAGGCGATGGAATAAAGTGTCATATGTCTGAACGCCATGTGATGGAAAGCCTTATGTCTGAACCGTGCAGAAGTTATAACGCTTCTGACAATCAGAGGAAATAGCTATTAAAGCATTACTGAAAATGTTTATGTAGTATATTGCACTGTGTGTTCCTCACCTATAAATTACAAAGTATTCATAATATAGAAGCAATTAGTGTATTAACCATACAACAAAATTTGAATAGCGCAAGTAAATGGAATTCGTTCTCAAAAGTAAATACTTCGTGGATCTAAAACCATTTTCCACCCATATGATAAATTTTTGGCGTGTTCAACGTTAGTTTAGATGTCTCTCACATGTCAGTTGAGACATGCCCATGACGGAAGGAAACATTTCCATGCCCATAAAAAGGCATAGACAGACATGCCAGTCATCGGACATACGGTCAATATGATGACCTATGGTCAAATGATAACGTATTTGAATCGGATGGCAGCATTCGTCACAGTTACGCCTTTTCTAAACAAGAGGTCTCGATGTAATATGAAGCGACTCGCATTAACAGTTGGACTGTAACAGTTTAATAGTCACTGTTTACTCTCTTTCACAGTTAGACTGTAACAGTTTAATAGTCACTGTTTACTCTCTTTCACAGTCAGACTGTAACAGTTTAATAGTCACTGTTTACTCTCTTTCACAGTCAGACTGTAACAGTTTAATAGTCACTGTTTACTCTCTTTCACAGTCAGACTGTAACAGTTTTAATAGTCACTGTTTACTCTCTTTCACAGTCAGACTGTAACAGTTTAATAGTCACTGTTTACTCTCTTTCACAGTCAGACTGTAACAGTTTAATAGTCACTGTTTACTCTCTTTCACAGTCAGACTGTAACAGTTTAATAGTCACTGTTTACTCTCTTTCACAGTCAGACTGTCAACTGTTGACTCTCATCAACAGTTTAACAGTCAGGCTCTCAACTGTTTACTCTCATTAGCAGTTAACATTCAGATTCATTGGTGGGGAATTTCAGGTTTTCTTCCATATGACACGAAAATGCAATTAAGTAGATCTTTATAACTAGAGAGACCTGATGGCCAATTGGATAACGCTCTGGCCTTTGCTACCACAGGTTCCATGTTCGAATCCTGCAGTGGTATGGATGTTGGTGAGTGGTTCGGACTCCACGTTAAGCTGTAGGTCCAGTCTAATTAGCCCAAAGTGTGCACAAAATGATGGTAGAGTGACGAACCAAACAAAACCTTATAGATAGACATTACCTACTCTTCATTACCTGTAGGTAAAACATAAAATTAATAGGACATAATAAATAAACAAATAAATATCATAATAAATATAATAGTGAATAAAACACCAAGTTATTGAGATATTGATGTGCAAAATAATGTTCTCATCAACAATCTAACTCATCAAATCATATTGAGTGAATTTTAAGTCAAAAATTAACACAATGACAAATTTATAAAAAACCATTGATACCTTACAAATTCTGTTATTGGTTTTTATCCTGTATATTTAGGATATTAAATAGAAATATTAATTGTGTATTTTTACATGTAAACAATTTATTTTAATAGCTATGTCGGTTTCATTTCTATTAAAAAAAAATTTTCATCATAGATTTAAATGATATATAGTTATAAGTGACGTTTTTATAAAATGCATTCATGTTTCAATTTAAAGTCTATACCAAAACAAAGTATTTAAAACACAATAAAAATTTATTTTTATAAAGCTAGCACTATATTCCCATTATTTTGCTTCAACATAAACCTTAAAAAATCAATATTATAACAATTTAACTGAATATTTCCTAAATATTTAGATCTAAGAAAAAAACTTTTTCCTAATTTGTTGGTACTTTTTCTTTAACAAAATTTCAGAGACAAAATAAGAAACCGTTTTATTTCTAGTTTGTAGAAGAGAGATTTCTACAAACTAGAAATAAAACATTTCTTTTTTGTTCTCATTCTATCATTCTGTTCATTCTATCTCAACGGCGAATTCTTCAAAAAATTAATTTACTATACGGTTCTTGGAATAAGTTAATTTCTACTTAAACTGCATAAAATATTGTTAGCTTCATGAAATTAAATACTTAACTATTGATTTGTTTTATTTAGAATGTAATTAAGTTTTTATATATTCATTAATTGAATTTTTTTTTTATCTATACTGGGGGTTTGTATTTTTATTTCGATAGATAATAAGAAAATCAGCAATAAAATTTAATTAAATTTGTTTTAACTAAATTAAGATTTCTAATTTTAAACTACGTTTTAAAAAACGTTGATTGGAATCTGCTTACTTGTTAAAAACAGAATGTTGTTATAAATGAAAAATGTATAATAATTTAATTTTCAGACGTTAAAATAATTTTGCCTTCATCTAGGATTAACCCATTTTTAGATAAGATATTCTTCACAATAATTTAACTAAGATTGAATTTTCCTAAAAAGTTTGATAAGATATATTTGCTTTCACATGAAAAGAAAGAATCTTACAATTTTTCTATCAAACAGATTTTCTTATATTATTAAAATATTAAATAAAAATATTATTAAAATATTAAATAAAAATATTATTTATTTGTTGATAAAACACTGAGAAGCGAATCAATTATTTAAATAGCAGGAAAACGAATTTGCTAGAATCAAATAGTTTTTTACCTCATATTTTTAAAACTTTACATCCCATCAGGAATTGTAACTCGCTATCACATGCATTGTAACTCGCTATCATAGCCCTTTATCAAGGGCTTCGCTTTTTGTGCTTTTTATTTAATGCAATAACTCTAAACCTTTTTAGAAAAACCATAGTTACCAATTATATTTTTACTAATTTTTTGTAAATCATAATATTTTATTGTATATCTAAATAACAGATCAGATTGACTGTTATTGCAAGACTTTTTTATTTACAAAACTGACTCTGAAAAAAAATAAAGTTAAGAATCTTATAAAGGTTTTTGCCTTGCAATATTTCTTATATTATTATATTAAATATTATATTATTTATTTGTCGTTAAAACATTGGGAAGCCAATTACTTTAACAGAAGGAAAACGAAATTGCGAGAATAAAATGTTTTTTAATTTATATATTCCAGCAGGTATTACGATTATTAAAAGACGATTTTTTGTGTATGTTTCGTATTTAATGCAACAATTCTAAACCTTTTTAGAAAAATCCTATTTATCAATTTTTGCTAATTTTTTTGTAAATCTTTATATTTTACTATATACCCAAATTTGTAATAGAGACTGCTGTTATTACATTACAGTTTTTTACTTAAAAGCTGTGACTCATATTTATTTATTTACTTACTTGATTTTACTACCTCCTATTTATTTACTTACTTGATTTTACTGACTCATATTTATTTATTTACTTGATTTTTACTGACTCATATTTATTTAATTGATTTCACTGACTATTTATTTACTTGATTTTACTTACTCATATTCATTTATTAACTTATTTACTTACTTAATTTCAAAGACTCATATTTATTACTTGCTGCTTCATATTTATTCATTCACACTTACTTTTAAATCGGCACTTGTTTCGGCAAAACAAACTCACCGTAGTAAATAATAAAATAAATTTTTAATGAAGATGGTACAAAATGCTAAAATTAGAATCGCCCTCTCTCTCCAGTTTAGCAAGGAACTACCATTTAATCAAAGAACCATTATGCATGTTCTCTCTCCATTCGCGAAAGTTCCGAGAATGAAATGAAATGAAACTCGTGATATCTCGCCTGAAAGAACTTGCACGACTGGCGTTTTCTGAAATTAGCTTCTTACTCATTCTCGTCGAGGATCGTCCAACGACTTTTTTGAGACCCCTTTGTAATTGAAGTTCCGTGCTTGATCTACCAAGTGATTTATAGCATGTAAGGCACGGTACAAATCCCAGAAGGAAATTTAATACAAACTCAAATCTTGCAGATGTCTTTTTAAGGCCGCTTTGTTGGCGAACAATGGTTGAATGTAAACAAGTTGTTGTTTTTATGGTAAGGAAGTTTAACAATGCTGATTAAATGTTGAATAAATAATAACATTTTGAGACTGGAATGTGTTTTGGTAAGGCGTGTGCTGAAATTAAGTTTTCTAGGCGTTGTTATTTTCATAAAAAAAAAAAATTAATTTACTTTTTATAAAAGTTGATGAAATTGTAAATATAATATTATAATACAAGTTTATTGGAAACAGTGTGTTTTTATATATGGAAATGATTTCTAATTTTAAAAAAATGTTTTTTTTTAGCAAGTTAAGTTTAGAAAATTAAATTTTTAATTTTTACACATATTTAAACACATTTTAATTAATATTTTAAATATCGTTCAAAATTACTTAGAATGGCAGATGTTTTTGAATAAATAAATTATTCCACTTTTACACTTTTAAGTTATAACGTATATACATACAACCAAGAATGTATAAAAAATTCATATTTCACCTTATTTAGTAAATAAGGGGAAATAATTCCTCTTATTTATTTTGTAAATATTTTAATAACATCGAAATTGCAAAAATCAAGCTAAAATTATTAAAATTGCTTCCATGAATTTTTGCAATTGACAACGTTTTTAAAATCTGATAAAAATAACTTTAATTGACAATTGGAAGAATTCTAAGGCTGATAATACAGAATCTTTTATTCGTTAGATAAAATGTTTAGTTTAATCATTGTATATTCCATTTTTCTTCTGTATTTTATTTATTGTATAATTTTTTTTTCTCAAATGAAAAAAAAAATATTTTCAATTACTGTTAATAACTAAATATGAAAAGAAATAAAACAAATATATATAAGTAAAACATCTTAAGGGCAAACTTTATTTTGACTGATATTGAAATAGCTTAATATTAATAATTAATTGATTCATAGTTAATTAACTTAATTATGTAACCATGCTTCCTCCTACGCACTGCAAGGGCGTAGTCCCCCTGTAGCGTTCAGGAGAAATAGTCAGTAGGCCTCGAGACTTTCACTTTTTTTTTAAATGTGTTCAGAATAAAATAAAAAAAGTTAATAATTAATTTCATTGTGTAATCATGCTTCTTCCTATGCACTGCAAGAGCGCCTTTCTGTGGCGTTCAAGAGAAATGATCAGGTAGCCTACAGGCTCTTACCCGGAAGTATCTTTCGCACACCTTGCGCGTATCCGAGTTTCGGGTTTTCGGCTTAGAAGTGGAATACTTCTCTGAATCTATAATTATGTGTGTTAAATATTGTATGTGTGTGGTGTTGGTGCGTATGTAAATAAAGCTGTGTGCTCTCAAACCTGTCTCAGCCCAACCACATCCAGAGTTGCTCCAACCCGCAACACTACAATTGATAATTAATTTGATTGATTTATAATAAACTTTTACTAATTAAAATATTAAATATAATTAGTACAAATTGCAGGAAATTGAATAACTAAGACTGCTTTACTTGATGTGTTTAAAACAAAGTTACTTTCCCAAATAAATTAAAATACGTAATTACATGAATATTTTACAATAAATATAAAATAAAACATGAACTATCTTGATAATGGCTAAAATAAAATAATTCTCATCGCATGATTACAACAGTTATTAGAAGTTTTAAATACATGTCTTTATTCAGAGAATGTATAGAAGGGTGTTTTAAAAAATTAGCATAGAAATGAAAATATAACGTTATTCTTTTTTTTTTTTTTTTCAATATATAGCTTACGTAATTACAATATTGCCACATGGAATATTTATATTTGTCTGACAATTTTAAGGTAATTTCCAAATTTCACTTTTTATTACAAAGTCATTTATTTTCGGAAAATAATAGGCAATCTAAAACAGTCCCATTAATTCTGCATTTTCACTTAAAACTCTTAGAAAATTGTTTCATTAATTATAACAAACCTTTCTCTTTTTTTTTTTTTTTTTTTTAAAGATTTAAGATTATTCTTCATTTATCTTCATGTATTTAAAGACTTGTTTTCGAAAACTTTTTCTCTGGTACGATTTAGTAGGATAAAAGCAACATTTTCTTTTGGTAATCTTCATTTACATTTTTAACTCATAATTCATTTTAAAAAGGGAAATATTTTAAGAGTCAAATTAATAGCCCACGCAATGTTTAATAGCGAGTTATGAAAGATTGTTTTGCCAAATATGAGTAATTTCAACAAAATCTGTTTCTAAACATTAATGCATTTCATGATTAATTTCTTTTTTGTACTGTACATAAATTCATAACTAAGATTAAAAAAAGGGAAAACTTATCAAGAGGATTTTTACGAATGGAAAAAGATTTGACAGTCGTTAGATTCAAGGTAATACCAAAAAAAAGAAAATTTGAAGTGGAATTGGCGATTTTATTCGGAAGATATAATTATCTAAACCAAACCAGTCCATCAGATGTTGGACCTACTCTTGCACTTTTACAAGATACTGTCTGGCTTGCTAATGATTCGAAGAGTTGATGGAAATTCCACGGCTAGACTTTTTAATAGCCTAATTACAATATATAATTTAATTATTATAATTATCATTTAATTAATTATTAATTATCTAAACCAGTCCATCAAACCAGTCTTGCTCTCTTACAAGATATCATCTGGCTTACCTTCGAAGAGATGGTGTAAATTCCACGCCTGCTCTTAGTTACAATATCATTTAATAATCATCTGGTAACAAACCAAGGTGTTGGACCTTCTTTCTCTTTTGCAAGATATGGTGTAAATTGTTTAATAGCCTAATTACAATATATAATTTAATTATTATAATTATCGCCTGGTATTTCTTGCTCTCTTACAAGATATCATTAATTACTTAGTTACAATTACTTATATCATTTAATTAATTAATTCTCTGTAACAAACCAGTTCCTCAGGTGTTGGACCTACTCTTTCTCTTTTTAATTAATTATTAATTATCTGCAAGATATTATCCGGCTTGCAATGATTCGAAGAATTGGTGGAAATTCCACGGCTAGATTGTTTAATAACCTAATTACAATATATAATTTAATTATTATAATTATCATTTAATTAATTATTAATTATCTGCACCAAAACAGTCCATCAGGTATTGGGCCTACTCTTGCTCTTTTACAAGATATTATCCGGCTTGGCAATGATTCGAAGAGTTGGTGGAAATTCCATGGCTAGATTACTTAATTATAATATATAATTTAATTAATTAGTATATTTATCATTTAATTAATTACTATCATTTAATTGATTATTAATATCTATACCAAAGTAGTCAATCAGGTATTTGACCTACTCCTTCTCTTTTATAAGATGCGATCTAGCTTTCCAATGATTCTTAGAATTGATGGAAATTCCACTGCTGAATTTCGTAATTAATTAATTACAATATATCATTTAATTAATTAGTATATTTATCATTTAATTAATTATTAATTATCTATACCAAACCAATCAATCAGGTATTGGACCTATTCTTGCTCTTTTACAAGATTCTATCTGGCTTGCAAATGATTCGTAGAATTGGTGGAAATTCCTTTGGCTGGATTTCTTGTAAAACTCATCTAAATGTGTTAGAAATATCGATGAAAGCATGAATGAACGTGTTCATGAATCATATAGGTCTGACAATCTAATTGGTTAGAGAAATATTTGTAAGACAAAAGGCAACCATTAGAAAAAGATTGCCGTATATGATTGATACTGTCAACATATATTCTGGTTTGCCATTTTTTAAGTGAATGAAAAATAAAATCTTAGAAATTATTTTTCTTGACGAAATATTTTAATTTAGAACATAATATTTAATTTAAACAAAATTCTTTTCCTTCTTTTAGCTTTATTGAGTACATTTATAGAAAAATCTATTATCTGAGATGTACATAAAATATTCTTAACATTACTTACCAAAAAAAGTAGTAAATAACGCCCGATACTTTATAAAAAAAAAATTTAATGCCCATCATCCAAAAGCTGAATAAAAACTAAGAAAACATGCCACAGCACTATTTTTTTTTTTTCTGTTTAACATTTTTTTAAGTATTGATATTGCCAATCGGTAAAATAAAAAATGTTTTAGAAAGGGGTAATAATAAAAAGAACTCTATAAATTATGTATTGCAACATTACTTTACATTTTTTATATATTAATTATGTAAATTATAATTAATTAGTTTTTATATTAATCAATTACTACACCACTTGTGAATATTAAAACTTTGATTTAAATGACATAAATTAACTTTTTTCCTTTAGGGATTATTACATAACCCTAAACATATTTCTACGAATGCTTGATTTGGAATTTAAATATGGGTATTAAAATTTAATACATATTTACTGAATGTATCCAAAAATAATGGTTTATAATTATAGAACCACATTCTGTTAGTTATAAATTCACTAAAAAGAGCAACTCCTTTCTTTTCCAGATTAATAAAATTCAATGTGAGCAACATTAGTAAATTTTGCTAATTTTTGCTCCAAATAATAATTGGTATCTTATCAATTATTAGTTATTGTTTAATCGACGGCTACAAAGATATGAAAATTTAATCCTCTAAATTACGAATTTCTATTAATATACAATCATTTAAGTTAAACATCAAACAAATAAGTTACAAGGTGGTCAAGGGATGGTACTACTTCTTCTAATCTAACATCCAGAAAAATTTCTACAAAAACGGTGCTAAAATATCCATGAAAAAGTAGAGCACTACAGTTTTGCTGAAAATGGAAATTTGGAGAAAGGAAAAAGGATGTTTGAATAAAACATCAAGTTTTCAAACCTTTCAAAGTGAATGTGTTCTATCAATGTTTGTTCTTGAAGAATTATTTAACTTTTTTGTGAATCTCTAGATATGCATTGACTCTCATTTTGCACCTACATTTTCGATACATTTGTGGGAGTTATCATTGCCCAAACAGGATAATTATGTCTCTTAACTCTCTTATATATACAAAGTTTCATTTATTCTAAACAACATTTGAGTGATGTAATTTGCATTGTCTTCGATGCAGTTAAGAATCTTATCAGTGAATTCAGCTCTTACGTTGTGAAGCTGATAAACGTTATGCGCCTGATCGTCAATTGGCAAGTGCTCTGACCTTTGGTACCACAGGTCAGGTTCGAATCCTGGCGGTGGCATGGATGCTTGTTAGTGGTTCGAAATTCACGTTAAACTATAGATCTCGATCTAATTAGCCTAAAGTGTGTAAAAATGACTTAGAGCGACAAGCCAAAAACCGCACCTGCCAAACGTCATAGCAAAAGAACACTTAAATTTATAGAAACACTTAAATTTTAAATAGATAATATTTTATAGTTGCATCAAAACAGACAAATAAAATTATGAAAAAAATCTACATTTCATTCGATTTTAATGATACAGATACATTTAAATACTAACTACATTTACAATTACATTTTATCTTAAAATGCATTTAGATAATACGCATTTGAATACGTCTAAGAATTCCTTTTATCATTCCCCTTTCATGTTTTTTGATTCAATTTGAATGCATATCAAATCCCCGTTGGCCTTAACAAAAACAGCTCACCCTTTTCTTCCATCAAAACATAAAGCATGGTTTACAAAAATCCATTTTTTTTTTATATATACATAACACAAAACATTATATCAGCATTTTAGTATTTCGCTTTCCATTTTCTTTTAAAATATCCCAAAGCTCTGGCTTAAAAGCTCGCTTTTCAATAAGTACTGCCGGTGTTCCATCAATGCTAAAGGCCCGCGAGGAGCTGTTAAAAGTATTTTTTTTCTTCATTTTATGCCTATCTTTGTGAAAAAAAATAAACGATTGAGCGAAAAATGGTTTTACGAAAAATTTGAAACAGCTCTACCTTAAAAATGAAAAATTCTTTCTAAGGATTTGATCCCTCATTTTCACATTTATAACCCACGTTAACAATTTCAAAAGCTCATATATTTGATATCTTTTGATGTTTGGGTATTTCTAATGCTGGTTTTGACAGGTTTGACAGATGAATTGAAGAGCAACCTCAATAAAAACCAATTTTTCTCATTTTATGAAAGTGTTTTAATATAAAATTGAATGCTGTTTTTAAGCCATTCCTATTAGTATATATTTAATATTTACACATGACATAAATTCTTATTAATTACACCTTTATATAAACATATTTTTATTAAAACAGAATGAATTTCTTAGTAAATTTAAAAAAAATTTGGTTTTAAATGTATTTTCTTACTATTGTTTACATTGTTTTTAAAAACAACATTTTATTCTTTAAAAACAACTCCAAACAGCATTAATCCTTATTAAAGTATTAAATCATTAGAGTATTACAATATTTTAAATAATGGATCATTATATTAAATAACATAGCAGCTGTTAAATATGAATGCATGATTTTTTTTTCCTTTGGAAAATATTATTTTGTAGATTTTATATTTTTTTTTCAAAAGCTCTCATAAAATTTGGTATTCAAGTAAATTCAATAATCTTTAAATGTTAATTTTCTAATGTTAAAATTTATTGTATACGCATTTTATTAAATGTTTTTAAATTTAAAAAATTATTTACATTGTTTTTAAAAACATTTTATTCTTCGAAAACAACTCAAAACAGCATTAAGCATTGATTTTATTATTAAATCATTAGAGTATTACAATATTTTTAATACTTGACCATTGTATTAAATATCCTGGCAGATCTTAAAGTATGAATGCACGTTTTTAATTCCTTTGGGGAATATTATTTTTACATATTATATTCTTTCAAAGCCCTCATAGAATTTCGGTACTTAAGTAAATACATTGAGAAAATTTACATTTAAAAGATTATACTATAAAAAAATTATTTAAATGCATTTAGATAAAAAATTATTATATTTGTATTGTATTTATTGTATTTATATACCATTAAATGTATTTAAATAAAAAAATATCATTTACTTTGTGTTTAAAAACAACTCCAAATAGCATTAATCATTATTAAAGTATTAAATCACTAGAGTATTGCATATTCTTAATACTTGATCATTGTATTGAATATCTGAATTATACTATTACACTTCAATACTTATTACAGTATTTTTGACACTTGATCATTGTAAACATTATAGCAACTGTTAAAGTATGAATGTATACTTTTAATTAATTTGGGAAATATTATTTTGTGGATTCTATATTCTTTCATTGTTTCCTCATAGAATTTTGATACTTAAGCAAATACATTAATCTTTTAAAAGTAAATTTTTCTAGCGTTGTGACAAAATTATTTAAGTGTATTAAAAAATGTATTTTATCTATATTGTACATGTCTTATATTAAATGTATTTAAATAAAAAAATATTCTTTATATTTAAAAACATCATTTCATTCTTCGAAAACAATTCCAAACAGTTTTACTATATTTTTAATACTTGATCATTGCATTAAACATCATAGCAACTGTTAATGTATGGATGCATATTTTTAATTCCTTTAGGGAAAATTATTTTTGTAGATTTTATATTCCTTCAAAACTCTCATAGAATTTCGGTATTCAATTAAAAATAATTTGTTAATTAAGTAATTTATGCATAAGTTAATATTTCTTTCAAAGTAATTATGTAGACACTTTTTGAATTTGATGAATTGTTAATAAGCGTTACTAGTTATTAAGATAGAAACTAATAATGAACTATCAAAACTAAACAAACAATTTCTTGTTAAAGAAGAAAGGTTTTATTTTTTTTTTTTTTCTTTCTTGGCTTAGCAACAAAATTAATTAATATAAGATTAAGGTAAAAAAAAATCATTTTATGTACATTAGATTTAATAATAAAAATTTCTGTTATTTTTAGAAAATTTTGCTGTATGTATTTAAATGATTTTATGCAATTTTATTTTTGATTTGGGACATTAGTTTAACTACTTTTTTACAAGATAAGATTGAAATAAAAAATTATAAAATTTGAATATTAAGATAATTAAGAATATTGAATATTAAGATATTAAAAATAATGATAATAATATTAATATGATAATAAATAAGAATATTGTTAACTAAGATAATTGAATATTATTATTAAAATTGAAATTAAGATTAAAATAATACTGAAATAGTTTTAAAGTAGCTTTCTACAGCAGCTATGTATTTTTTTCAGTACAGATTTTATTACCATGATAAATGATTGTTAATCGTCTGTACTGCAAATGATGCTTCATAAATAATACTATTGCCTGTATATCATTGAAAAGCTATAAACGTTTACGTTTAATAAATTAATTCAGGAAAATACTTAACTATTTAAACTAATTATAATATAAGGTTTTCTATAAGAAATCATTCAGCCGACAACACTTCTATAATGTAAATTCTTTGAATCGCTCTTTAGATGTAAATAAAGTTAAGCATAAAAGATATAATGATTAAAATTATTTTGCTTTTGTAAATAAACAAAAAAAAAATCAATTTAAAATAATTTGTGGTTGAAACATATTTACTGAAACATCGTTTTTCTTTAAAAATAATCTTTTGTGCTTTTCTCTAGATTCAGCTAAAATCTTTTAAAGTAGGCAAAGTTTAGAGATAAATTTTTTTGGTTTTTCCTATTTTATTTTCAGAAGCAAAACAGATGGGTAAGACACGGGTATTTAAAGGTTTAAAATTTTTAACTTTTCGTTAGCAAAGATTTGATAAAATACGCGATCCTTTCTGTACCTGTACTGTAATTTTTTTTTATAAAAAATAACAAATTTGCGTAGTAGATTGAATTTGAGTTACTGTTAGAGTTCCTTAAGATATAAATTTTAAGTACTTGAAATACTTTTTTAAATATTAGTGGATAAAATTTGAAAATTTTTCATTGCAATTGAACTTAATGTTCTTCAAATAATTATGTTTCCACACTATAGAACTTAAGAAATATGATCTTCAAAATAAAAAATGTTAAAATGTCTTGTCTCATAAATAGAAATTATTTAGTTGGAATAAGAACATAACAAATATATTTTAATTAATATCCTTATTTAAACCAGTAATGAAGAGCATTATTTTTTAATTAATATTAGAATCAAATATGAGAAAATATAAGCAATTTAGATATTAATTAAATTAAATATGAGTGACAGATGTCAAATGACTTAATTTTTTTTTTTTAAGTTTGGAGAAACTTCGAAAACTCTTTTTAAATTAACATGGCTGCAATTACACCGTAAACTTTTTAAACAATAAATAAAAAAATTAAAATCATGCTCACAGTTCGAATGATGGCAGTAATATCAGAATTTAACTCATAAAGTTCACTCGTTATCTGCGTCTTTCAGAATTTTTGTATAAAATATAATTAATTTATATGTAATATATTTTTAAATGCACAAGACAACTGTGGTTATTATTAATGTTTGATTTTTTTTCATTAAATAGTTTTCATATTTTACACATTGTGGTGTAAACTATAAACTTTGTATTTTTAAAGTATGCTTGTATATGAAAGATGCTCGTATGTAAAGAGTCCAAATGATTGATTCCAAATATATTTATTACGGCGAAAATTTTAACCTGAGATACAAATATAACAGAATTTTAAAGATTTTAGATCGTCTTATCCAATATAAATGAAGGTTCGCCATCAATTAAAATTCGCACATACTTGAAAAATTTGCAGAATTCATTAACCAAGATGGGTCAGGTTTGAATCTACTTTGAACGTTTGCTGCAAGCGCTGCTTTCAGAAGTTAAGAAATTCTGTTACAATTGTAACACAGAATATAAGTATTTTTGCATTATTCACCAGACTGACCGGTAAGGGTTTTTTCATGGAACACATAAATGTGGGCTGTTGAATCCTAAAACTCTTTTCTGAAAGCAATGCCCTTTCATCCAAACTCAACAATGAATATGTGTCACTACGACTATCGTGTTTCTTTCTTTCGGTGGTTCTATTTTTCTTATTAGCCGCAGCTTTCTGATGGTTCGAGAAGTATTGATCAATCCATACAAACATTTATGGAATCTTCATTTATTTACAAGCAATATTTACAAAGATATACAGGGTTGATGGTAACATCTCAAAGGCAAAAGCTAAACTGGAAGAAAAAAAGTTCTTTTTAGAATAAAACAACTCATTTCCACAGCAACAGCTGGTCTCCACGGCAACAGCCAGTTTCCACAGCAACCAACAGCCCGTTTCCACGGCAACAGCGCAATTCTGAATCGGTTCTAAACGATTTCTATAAAACTACCACGTGACTCTGCGTGACGCGAACTAAAGCATAAGAATTCCAACAATATGATAAAAAGGCATTGATACCTGAGCGCTTTGGGTATGCACTTAATACATATTGGATACATTGTTGGTTTATAGTAGCATACTTAAGCAGAATATATGCCAAAAAAAGTTTCTCTACTTTAATCCTAAAAATTCCTTTTCTAACCATGAAAATTTTCCATTTCTGACCATTAAACTTTTCTTGTTTAATGATATTTAGGCAACATAATATTTGAATAAGTATATTAAATACGTAAGCGTATTGAGAGAAGAACATAAATTTACACTGCAAACAATTAAAATTCAATATTTTTATGTCTCAATGGAAAAGAAGATATTTAATTTATTTTTTATAAATATTCAATCATTTTTCATTTTAAAATTATGAAAACAAATGTTTTATTTTTTTTTTTTGTATGTCAATTTATAAAATGACATTAAATTTTCCTAAAGTCTACAAAAGTTTCTGTAAATTGTAAATAATTCGAAAACAAAAGTATTGTAAATTTTACGAGTGCTTGATGAAGTTGATTAAAAATAAAATGCCTAAGATAAATAAAACCAAATAATGTAATAACCGAAAATGTAAAACAGCTGCTTTAATAACTATCAAAAAGAACTTAGCTGATCCTATCTTTGTTTTAATGCAAACTATAATAAAATAATTTCTTGTGTTAACTAAAGCAATTTGTTTTAGACATTATATCATTTATTCATCATATTATTTTTAAAAGTTTAATAACAAAACAAAATCAAGGAAAAATATTCTTTAAATATTTTTTAGAAAACATACGTGTTGGATATGCAATATAAAAAAATGTTGTTCATATACTGTTCGTACCTTCTTGCAGAAATTAAATGTTTGTAAAATTCATATCTGTAAAAATAAAGCGATTCTCATGGTTTTAATTGTATTAAGTTTTGTATGAATTAATTCAGAAATAAATGTATGTCCCAAAATTAAAAAACAAAATTAAAATTATCTGGCTCATAGATTGAATAAAACATGTAGTTTTCATTTAATATAATATTTAAATATATGTATAGTTATAAATCACAAAAAAATACCAATGCTTAGTAATTGAATTAAAGAACTTTTTATTCATTTCAATTTTTAAAATTACTTTCAAATAATTTTAATTCAAAACATTTTAAATTAGAACACTGTCTCGCCAATTTCATCAGTTAATGTTCAATATTGATTTATGAGCACTACTTAGATTATCAAAGTTTTATGAATCAAATTTAATACACCTACTGTCATTATATTACGCTACTCTGAAATAGATAATTCATAAGAAATTATGCAATGGACATTATAAATTAAATTATAAGAGTTTTTAATTCAGAATTGTAAAATTGTGGCAAGATTCATAAGCCGAGGAAATTATTCGAATAAATATTCTACTTAAATTAATATCGAAAGATTTGAAGAAGAAAATGATTATTGAATCTTATTAATTAAAAACGATATCATATTCTTTTATCTCAGCTTTTTAACGTAATTTTTTTTAGCATTTGAATATACTTGTAAAGTTCATATCTGGCAAAGTAAAAGATTCTTTTGGTTTTGCGTGTATTAAGTTTTTACATGATTTAATTCAGAAAAATTTTTGTCCCAAAACAAAAAAAAAAAAAAAACGAAAATTATCTGTGCACGTAGTTTGAATAAAACATGAGATTTTTTTAATAACTTAACTTACGTTAATAATTTACTAAGAATAACAAAACTTTTTATATTGGTTTAGCGTATAAAAAATGCATCAAAAATTAGATTAATTTGAAAAAAAGAACTTCCTGTTAGAACAAATAAGATATTATTTTGACTTTTTTTTTCCTTACTTGGATATTTGAATGAACTTTCCTTTTGGCATTTTGTGTTCATTATGTATTTTAAAAAGACATTTCTATCTAAATGCTTTTCTTAATAATCTTTAATAAATTTCTATAAATAAACAAATTATGTCGCTTTTATTTTTAAAAAATGTATTCGTTAAAAAACTAATTTAATGACTCTTAAAGAATTATTTATAAATACATTTAAATAAATAAAATTAATGAAATCCTTCTAGTAGGGGCAAAAAAATTCTATCCACAATTTAAGAAAAATAAAATCGTATAGAGCTGTCGGTTGTGTAGCTGGATTGTAACTGGGTGTGGTTGGGTTGAGACTCGAGACACAGATTTGAGAACACAAAAACCACAACACCTAACCTAAGCACCACACATTCAAATATTTAACGCATTTAAGGACATATAATTATAGATTCATTAAAGGATTCCACTTCTAAGTCAAAAATAATGATACTCAGCTATGCGCTGGATGCGCAAAATGTATTTCCTCTCCGGGTGAGATTCTGAAAACGCACATACAATACTAGTATTTAACACATTTTAAGATATATAATTATACATATATATTATTCCACTTCGAAGCCAAAAACCCGATACTCAGGTACACGCAGGGTGCGCAAAAGATACTTCCACTTCGGATGAGAGTCTGTAGGCCAACTGATCATTTCTCCTGATCGCCACAGGGGGCACTCTTGTTGTGTGTATGAGGAAGCACAGTTACACAATCAAATGAATTAATTATCAATTTAATTACCATTTTTTTTCTCAACACATTGAAGGATATATAACTATAGATTCGGGAAAGTATTCCACTTTTAAAATGAAATTAAAGATAATCAGATATGAGCTGGATCCGCGAAATATATTGTATGTAATATGTCTGTAGGCCAAATACACTGATGTCCATAAATTAAGGATAATTCAGAATCACACAGAAATTGAACTCTAAAATAAACATTTCACCTGTAGAATTATCACACACATCTTGAAGAGGAATATGCAAATTATAGGAAACCACCAGATGGCGCGGATAGTACGTCACAATGACGAGAGTGTAAGAGAGGGGTATATAAGAAATGGTGGCAAAGAAGTAAAATTGTTCACGAGCGCTTTAAAAGCCTTTCAGTGCAATAACCGCATAGTTATGGCACAAAGGAATCATTTGGAGGATTTTTACGTGGTAGAATTATCGGACGACTGGAATGTGGACGTACCCAGCTGGAAGTATCCGAGGAACTTGGAATCGCCCAGAGTGTCATCTCCAGGCTTTGGCAACGATTCCAAGATGATGGTAATGTGAGTAGATGTTACAGCACAGGTCGCCCCCGAGTTACAACGCCGAATGAGGACCGGTATTTGGCAGTTACTGCCAAAAGAAACAGATGGAGCACAGCATCAGACCTGTCTCGTCAGCTCTCTTCAGCTACCGGTACGACAGTTTCAAGGCAGACCGTGTACAGACGCAGACTTTACAAATAAGTCAAATTTGTTGTGCTTCTGTCTCTTTCTTTGCCTGAACTTCATTATCCTTAATTTATGGACATGAGTGTAATACACGGGGTTGCGTTGAATATATTTCCTCTCGGGACGAGCTATTACAAACTAAACGTTTTTCAGCAAAAGCGCGGATTGTTCTTTACTTCCTCTCCAGTGAAAGTCTCGTGGCCTTGATGACTTTCTTCTGAACGCCACATTGGGTGCTCATGTAGTGCGTAGAGGGAAGCCCGGTTACGATCATAAATAATTACTTCAATGTAATATGCTGTGTTTGCAAAATTCCATTCTTTATTGCTTTAATATTAAAAAAGTAAAAATTATTTCAAAATATAAATTAATTCTATTTAGACAAAAGTCGTATTTATTCTGTAAGCAATCCTAAGCGAAAATAAAGAAAAATCATCTGTTTGCAAATTCTCTATTCATTTAATTACGTTTATTAATAAAAAGTGAAACCATATTATGATTGCTGAAAAAAAAAATACTAATTTTACAAATATTTTCCTTATTTATCTTTAAAAAAATCCTATGCTGACAGAAAAAGAAATTGTTTCCGACAAGAAAAGATCCACATCTGCAGTTCGGGATTTAATCATTAAGTGCTAAATTCTGTATCTTTTTCTCTGGTGATACGAATTTGCCTTGCGTACAAACAAAGAAAAGCTGCTTTTTTTTTTATCCTCAGGTTCAGTTTGTTTTGTAAAAAACTCGTATCTGTTTAGGAGACTTTATTTTTATTTCAGTGGCAACGAATTGATATCGTTCAACTCAAACGAATAAACTTTTTTAAATTAAACTAATCCTTTTTTTCTTAACTTTTAAGTTGTTATTACAGCAATATTCATGCTTATTACTTCATTAACAGATGGGGTTTTTTAATAGAAATAATATAAAATAAAAAAATATATATATAATTTTTAACGTACCATTACAAATAAGTGACTTATAAGTAATTATTAAAGGATAAATAAAAATTTTAGTCACTAAAATAATTAAATATTTATGCTTGAAACTAGACATTCTAAAGAATTAGATATTTTGAGATAGTTTTTAAAATATTTATTTATGTTTAATTAGTTTGTATGTTTTCATTAACGTAAAAAATTAACAAATTCATGTACGCAAGATAAATAAAGTAAGAAATTCTATTTTTCATAACAAAAAAGTTAAAATGTCTAAACGTTTAAAATATATATGTTTTAAGTAATAATTTATAAGCGTTTATATTAAGGTAATAATTGATCAAATTATTCACAATACTTTTGATGCAACTGAATTAAAAATTATAAATGTTGAAAATTATAAATATTTTACTATATCTTATTGTGTAATCCATAGGCCTGTTATTATAGCCACATAGACAGCATTTATGGAAGTAGCTGACTCAGCTCACGAGTTATCTATCGAAACAAACTTACTAATAAACAGACTTACTATATATGAAACAGACTTACTATATATGAAACAGACTTACTATATAAGAGAGAAAAAGAGTTGTGTTTGAAAATATTTTAAATATGTGGTGTAAAATTATTAGTAATTTTTATATATTTCATGCACTTTAGTGATATTAAATGTATATTCACTGCTCAAAACAGTTAGGGAATGTTGTGAGGAGCTTAATATTAAGTAACAATATAATCGATAACATTAACAAAAAGGAAATGGAAGGAGTTAAAAAAATTATAATGTCTACAAAGTTCAGAATATGCAAATTTTATCTGTGAAGTCGAAACATATGTGCTTTATAAAAAGAGCCAAAAACAACCTGCAGCATTCCTTCTATGGAGGAATTTAAAAAAATTAACGCTTTAAATGTTTTGTAACAGGGACTACATATCTCAGCAAAATGACTTAGATGAAATCGGTAGCCTGGAGGGCCAGCTATCGTTTAGAGAGGATCAAACGTAACCCTTAATAGCAAAACCATAAGGAGTTTCTCAAAGTGTCATTTCCAGACAATGGCATCTTATTTTATGACACTGGAAATGTTCGCTGAAGATCCAGTCGAGGTCAACCGCATGCAACAACACAAAAATTAGGATCGGTATTTAATTCTAATGACCAGAAGAAACCCCACGTTGAACGCCATTTTCTTGCAACAGCACCTTTCGAGGGATACTGATACCAGAGTTTCGGCTCAGATCGTTGGAACCTGAATCTACTATGTGGGTTTGTATGCTTATAGACCTATGGTTTGAGTTTCGCTGACATAAGAACAGTATTTCCCGCAGAGCAGAAAGAGAACACAAGAACATCTCAGATGAGGATAAGATGAATGAAGCAAATCGCACTTCACGGAGGAGTCCCGCTTTAGCGTATTGGCGGATTCTCATCTGTAGAGAACCTTATAGATGAAATATTCCTGCATTTGTACATGAAAGTGTCAATTTAACGGAGACGGATTGATGATTTGGACTGATATTTCTATCAATGGCCGCAGCAACCTGCATATTATCTGGAAAGGAGCACTAACGACTCAGTCGTAAGGATGAGATCCTCAGAGTATTGTGTTCCTTTAATTGCATCAATAGGGGATAAATTCACTCTTAGGATAACGCTAGACACATCGTGCTAAACTAGTGGATGATTTTCCTTTCCAGCAAAAGTATCCTTCGAATGGATTGGCCAGCATATTTCCGCGGCTTGATGGCAATTGGCTAGTGCTCTGGACTTTGGTACCACAGGCTTCAGGTTCGAATCTTGGCGGGGGCATGGATGTTTGTTAGTGGCTCGGAATCCACGTTAAACTGTAGGTCCCAGTCTAATTAGCCTAAAACGTGCACAAAATGACCGTAGAACGACAAACCAAACCAGAACATGGACCTAATAGACCATATTTGGGACATTTTGAGAAAAGGGTTGCTAATCGCTTATCACCCTCAGAAACAATTCAACAGTTAGAAAGCTCTCTTGGACAGAATTGAGATAGAATACCCCTATCGCTCATTGATTGCATGCCTTGTAGAAATAAGATTTTTTGTCTGTTAGGGAAACCTTACCCCATATTGTTTACAAGAAATCATATTTTTCCTGATTATATAATATGCACGAATAGTGCATTTTTTGTTTACATACAAATATCTTCAGTGAAATTTAATTATTCTTTATTTTATGTTTCTTCATTTGTCATATCTTGCAACACCTATACATCATTATCAGTCACCGAAGCATTTCCTCATATGCAGCTTTTACCCAAAATCGTAATATCTCCTGTTTTAAGCATATGTGAATGGTTGTTTGAAAACTTTTAGCTCGCTTTGAAATGCGAGTCGGCTCTGATCAATAAAGGACCGTTACCGGTTGTAAACAAGTCCTTGATCTAAGCTGAAAATATTTGTTTTCCCCTGAAAATAGGAATGTGTTGCTGCTCCTTTGATAGTTTAAATTGGTGGTTTTCCGAAATAGCAAATTGCAGAAGGTCAGATTGCATTATAGCTGGGGAGGATGTTTACCGAAGACGGATTCCAGAAATTTTGAGGTTGACGACTGATTGGATAACATTCAAAGATGTTTGTAGCCTGGGGAGGGTTTGCCGAAAACGAATTGAGATCTTTGCGTGGGAGAGAGCGTTAAGGATGAAACTGTTCAGATGTCTTATAGGCGGCAAAAGTAACCTTTGACATTTGAAAACCCACTCTGCTTCACGTGGTTTGTATAAGGTGACAAAACTCCATAAACCAATCACAATCTTAGGGGGTCTCTGAATACTTGTTCTGGACAATGTGGCGAATTGGCATTTAAAAATAACTTATAGGGTAAAAAAGGCAAATCGAGATTGAGGAAATCATCTTCACGAGGAAAATAGACTAGTGTTCTATGTGAGGGTAGGGAAAGCTATTCCTGTGATGGACCGCTGGGAGTTGAGAAAGAAAAAATAGACAATGTGAACTACATAGTGACTTCTTGTGAAATTCAAGAACAGTAGAAGAGGCTCTCTGCAGACAATGATGATGCAGTTAATCAAAGGAAGTCACTCTTTGTTTTTAGCCAGTGCTGCCTCATCCTTCTACAAAGGTGTGGGACTGTACCCCAAAAACTCGACACAAACTAGTTTCCCAATGACGCTACAAAGATCATCAGTATATGTGAGAGACTTTTTATATAATCCTACAGGCGAAACTATGTTAAGATGCTGTTACATTAATTTGCGCTAGGACTGCAATTGATTGAATTACTTCCTGAACTCTTGTGCCAAAGCATTTGAGGCCCAATTAAATGTAGTTTATTTCGAAATAACTTATTTATTATATATTATTTTGCTCATATATCTGTTGCACTATATAAATCTATAATCTTCAAGAGTGATCGAGAATCTGTTATTCTTGTTTTTTTTTCTCGGATGCTTATATTATTCGTAGAGTAAATTCTATGATGAATACATATACAATACTCCATTGTAAAGCCCTATCCATTTTATAATTATTAAATTATATTCTTTTTATTTAAATCAAAGTCTTACGTTTTATTTGTTTCATGTCTGTGTATTCCTTTTCTTTAAAAGATAGGCCCTTGAATGCTTTCGAACTTAATATGTTAATTTGTGGTAAGGGTCAATTAAGATACTGTAGTTATCGAGATTCTCTACTGTAGAGGTTCTTTTATATTTGATCTGATGAGTAGTGCTTTAAAGAGTTACTTTATTTTGGTTACACGGTTATTGCGGAAATGGTTATTGTCGTATTTTAATGAAACTGGAGTTAGTATAGGAATCTCTTTCAGTCTAGGCACTACATGTTTTTTATTTCTTTTAAATAAAACACTACATAAACTATGATTATTTCTACGTATTTATAATATAAATACCTTATTATTAATAATCATGTTTCCTGAGTATAATAATGTATATTAAACTCGTATTCTAGGCTCCTGACTATTAAAAAATTGCACACTTTCTAACAAAAAGATTCAAGCTATAAATGATAATTAATATTTTTCAAGCGAATTAATAATTAAATACTATAACGATATAAAAAATGAAGTATCATTTTCATTAAAAATATCGTATAATAAATTTAACTAGAGTTATTACTAACTTAAGAAGAATTTTAGATGTGAAAAGTTGAAATAAAACATTTCTATTCTAAAACATTTGGATAACAAACAAGAACAATTTCGATGAAACACTACGCATTTTAGAATAGTTTGATTTTGTTGACAGTAGTTATGGAATTCAATATTCTGCAAAGGAAGAGGAAGGTCAAGGATTCACTTTAGTGACATAAAATTTCCTGCAATAAATTCTTTTTCAGACTTACCCAGATCGATACATAAAGTAAAACTTCGCTGCAGCATCTTTGCTCAAAAAGCTTATGACATTTGATTTTGTGTTTTTGTTTCAGCACTAGCACTTTTTTTATTTCTCTCCAAATGCATTCACTTCACAGTCAATATGTTTTCTGCATCTTTTAACCAGTATGGCATAAATAGTATTTCGTTTGTTTTAAGGCACACTTTGTTTTACTTTCTTTGTCTTTTTGTTTCTATCGGTACTATACATTTTAGAAGCATCCATATGTATGTGCAATAATTTTGATTTTTTTTTTTTTTTATCGAAAATAAATTTAGAAAGATAAGTTATGGAAATAAGTTTTTTTAACAGAAAGTTATTCAATACAGTTTATAAAAAGAACTCATATTATTCACTCGATTATAAAAAAAATTCAATTTATTCAATTCACTCAATTTATAAAGAAAACTAATGAATGATATAGTGCTTTTTGAGCATAAAATCCTGAAATACTAACTTAATAAGTTCATTTGTATTTAAAAACAAGTAATATAAAAAAAATTTTAAAGTCAATTCCTACTTTTTTTTCACTATATTGCAGAAAGTTCTTTATAAATAATTTTCATTCATTTTTTAAGTTTAACTGGCGCCATCTATTGGTAGATACATGCAACTTAAATCTAAAAAAAAAAAAACCAAAAATTAATTAATTAAATTTAATTACTGAATTAATATTTGAAAAAACTGTATTAACATCAAGTGTCATCCGCTACAAGTTCAAAAAGAATGTATTTGAACTTGAGTGGATGAATAAAAAAGTATTTTATGAACGATTGAAAATTTGAACAAGATATATATAAGGAGAGTGTGAGCTAATAGAAGGAATTGAATGAAAGTTAAGTTGTTAAATTTTCCAAATATAATTTACTTTCATGCTTGAGATGTGTACCTTTTAAAGACCGTTATTAGAATGTCAAATATCTCACTAAGCCTGTTGCCACAAACGTCAAATTGAACTATATTTTAAATCGTTTGCTTTATGCTAAGACATATTCTTACAGTATAGAAGAATTTTACAGTGAATAGTATAAAACTATTTTAACACATATAATTATAAGAACTATTAATCACCTAAAAATAAACAAATATTAACACAAAATTTAATAAAATAGTTTCTAATTGTCTGATTGCATCTATTAACCAAAAATGATCCGAAAATTCAACATTCTAATGTCACATAAATAAAAGCTAAGGACAATTTTTAATTCAAAATTTGATAAGAAAAAAATTGGAAAGGATAAAAATAAGATGTATTATGAATGCTTTAAAAAAAAAAATGGGACGGGATTTCGTAAAACTAAGAGATTGAGGAAATTTTTTTTTTTAATAAATGGAAGGAAGAAAGGAAATTTGATTTCGTTCTCTTTTATGGAATTTGAAATGAGATTTTCATTCGAGAAGAAAAATGATTAAAATATGGCTGTAAATAGAACACGTTAGCAAAATAAAAATATAATTACCATTCTACTCATGTTCTTAGAATTGAATGGTTTTCTTATAGTTTATATGTCTGTAGGAGAAATTTATCAAAATTTGAAAATTAACACTTCATTCCTAATAATTGTAGCTAATATAGTTAAACGAAATTATAATTACTGGGAGTGGTAAAATAATAAGGAATTTTTTGGAATAATACAAGAGAATAAATATTCCATTATTATGGAAAATTAAGAATAAAGCAATGTGTACATACATATTGCTTACAATTTATCAATAAAATTATCAAATATTTTTCATAAATTGGCAAGATTAGCCTATACTGATTAAATCGTGAGTATTTATAAATAATACTTAATATTTTTTCTGCACTTTTGCATATTATTTCAGTTTTATTTTCAAATAAATAAAAAGTCAAACAAAATCGATTACTATTCTATTTAATACTAATCTAAGTATTTTAAAACTTTTATTGGCCTTATATTTCCCTTATACATTAATTTAAAATACACAAATTTTTAAAATACCTGAATACAAAAATGCTTGTAATTTATTTAATAAATGCACATGATTTATAGACCTACATCAAATAAATTGAATTGCATTGAAAGCATCTTAGACGTTCAATATTTATTACATGAAAATAACACTTAAGACAAATATAATGGTTCAAAGAAATATTAAGTATTTTATCTGCTTCCTGGATGTATTTATTTTAATGCCCTCTTAAAATTTCCATTTCAAATTACTTATATATACTTTGTTATTAAAATATCTTCTTTATTTTAAAGATATTTTGATGAAAATATGTTTCCTTTATTTGTGTTATATTTGATTTCACGTTTAACAAATTATTAAAGTATTGGAATTAACTTGTTTATGCATTAGACAGCTAATTATTGAAAGATTTGCATGCACTGTTATTCATTTTGATACAAATATAAAAATTTTATCAGTCAATAAAATCTATTGCAATTTATATTTCCACATATTAAAAGGAAAATTTTTATGCATAATAAATTATTTGCATTAATTAATTATACATAATAAATACTATAGTAATAAAATAAATTTTAGGGTATGAAATGGTGACAAATAAAAGTATAATCTGTAGAATAAATAATCTATAATATTTAGCATGCAAATGAGTCGAAATTTGATAGTATAAAAACATCTTGGTTCAGAATTTTTTTTCCTTCGAATCATTGAAAATGTCAAATTTTACTTACTAAATAAAAAAATTTTTAGAATATAGATGTTTGATATGAAAATAAATATAGTATCTTATTATTAAAAAATGACAATAAGTAGGAAATATTTAATATAAATGAAATTTACACAGCATAATACACTGAAGTGACAAAAGTCATGGGATAGCAATATGCAAATTTTCAGATGGCAGTAGCATCGCGTAGAACAGGTATAAATGCGCAGTGCTTTCGCAGAGCTTTCATTTCTGTTCAAGTTATTCATGTGAAGAGGTTTTGACGTGATGATGACCGCACTACGGGAATTAACAGACTTTGAACGCGGAATGTTAGTTGGAGCTAGACGCATGGGTCATGCCATTTCGGAAATCGTTAGGAATTCAACATTCCCAGATCCACTGTGTCAAGAGTGTGCCGAGAGTATGACATTTCAGGCATAACATCCCACCATGGACAGCGCAGTGGTCGACCGCCTGCACTTAACGACCGAGACCGGCGACGTCTGCAAAGAGTCGTAAATTCTAACAGACAAGCAACACTGCGTCAAATAACCACAGAAATCAATGTGGGACGTACAAGGAACTTGTCTGTTAGAACTGTGCGGAGAAATTTGACTT
The DNA here is from genome assembly GCA_021605095.1 of Caerostris extrusa. NCBI lineage: Eukaryota > Metazoa > Arthropoda > Arachnida > Araneae > Araneidae > Caerostris > Caerostris extrusa. The sequence continues at coordinate 2,839 of BPLR01019067.1, read as the reverse complement.
TCTTGGGCTATTCCAGCAGAAGACCGACTCGAGAGTGCCTTTACTGACAGAACGACATCGCTTGCAGCGACTCTCGTGCGCACGTGAGCATATCGGTTGGTCCCTAGATGAATGGAAAACCGTGGCCTGGTCCGATGAGTCACGATTTCAGTTGGTAAAGAGCTGATGGTAGGGTTCGAGTGTGGCGCAGACCCCACGAAGCCATGGACCCAAACTGTCAGCAAGGCACTGTTCAGGCTAGTGGTGGCTCCGTAATGGTGTGGGCTGTTTTTCATGGCATGGACTTGGTCCTCTGGTGCGACTGACCGAACATTGACTGGAAATGCTTATGTTCAGCTACTTGGAGATCACTTGCAGCCATTCATGGACTTCATGTACCCAAACAACGATGGGATTTTTATGGATGACAATGCGCCATGTCACCGGGCCACAACTGTTCGCGATTGGTTTGAAGAACATTCTGGACAATTCCAACGAATGATCTGGCCACCTAGATCGCCCGACATGAATCCCATCGAGCATCTATGGGACCTCATCGAGAGGTTTGTTCGTGCCCAAATCCTGCACCATTTACGCTTTCACAGTTATGGACGTCTATCGAGACAGCATGGCTCAATATTCCTGCAGAAGACTTCCAACGACGTCTTGTTGAATCCATGCCACGTCGAGTTGCTGCACTTCGCCGGGCGAAAGGAGGACCGACACGATATTAAGAGGTATCCCATGACTTTTGTCACTTCAGTGTATAGTAATGGGTTATTTTTACATTAAATGAACTTTTAAAATACACATTTTTTGAAAGATCACAAATTGTCTGAACATATATAATCAAAATATGCTAAATCTACATCAATGCCCATCTGTCGTTGATTGCAAATGCATTTTTTGTCTATTTCAATATCTTTGATTTAGGGTCAATAAATGCAGTAATTGTTGTTTCATCAACATCGGGATTGATAAAATGTTTATTCTTTGAAGACGATTCCAAATTAAATGATAATCAGCAAGGGGCAGTGTAGTGAGTAAGGTGAATGAGGCAAAACCATAAAATTCAATTCGGTCAATTTTTGGAATGCGACTTGTGAAACGGGAAGTCTTACATTATCATGGAAAGAATAATGCATTTTCCATTCACTAATGTTGATTCAAATGGAAAAAACTTCTGATCCACAAAATCAATTTGTTTGCAGTAAAACTGTACATTAAATGTTTGGCCTATTTTGTTTATTGGTTGTCCTAGGAAGTTGTAATATATAGCTCCTCTTTGACTCCACAAAATTGTCACTATTGTCTTCAATGGGTGTAAGTTTGTTCTGTGTACATATTTAGCTTTTCATATGCATTTAGCCATTTTATTGAGAGTTTGCAATTTTTCATATAATATCCATTTTTCATCGCAAGTAATAATACTATTAAAAACGGAACCATTTATTTGCTGAATTCTCATGGTATGCAATTCTGCAAGCATTTTTTTATCCGTGTAACAACACATTTGTCGAGTTTTTTCACCTTTCCAAGATCTGCAATGTTTCTGAAGTACTATGAAAAGTCTATTACCATACGTAGTTCGTCTTTAAAAGATGTAGGATTAGACTTAATTTTTGTCTTTAGAACATCATTGCAAAGGACTCATTCAGGGCGGGTTTTTCTCTCAGCTCATATCTCTAATTAAATTTCTCAAACAATCGTCTCATTATGGATACATTAACTGCATTCCCAAATTCAGCATTAATGTTTCATGCTGCTGATAGCAAAATATCCAAATATTCAATATTCATATGGAAATATGATTCGTATTTTGTGGAATAGAATGTTTCTATTTAATAATTACGACACATATACTACTGTGTCCCAAAAGTAAAAACCAATTTTCAATTTAAATTTCCCGGGCTTATGGAATTTAATTTTTTCCCTTTTACATTGGTGGCACTTTCCTTGACATCTGTGTGAAATTTCACATCAAAATATTCATTACTGTTTGAGTTACGCTTCGCTTTGTGAGACGCCCCAAAAGTGAGTTCGGCGATTTTTGAAATGTCAGAATTAATTGAGCAAAGAACTTGCATTAAATTTTTTGCGGAATGAATACTCGTGTGCGGAAATGTATATATTGTATCAAAAGGTGGTCAAACTATTTTGGAAAGAAATGTTTACAAGTGGTACAAAACAGTTCAAAAGAGACAGAGAACGTGTTGAAGATGAAGAACGCTCTGCTCGACCATCAACCTCAATCGACGTAGCTCACGTCCAAACAATTAAAGATTTAGTGTTGCAAACCGTCGATTTACAATTAGATACCTGCTGATGATGTTGGAATCTCAAATGGATTCGGAAAATTCAATTTTAAAAGATATTTTGGGCCTCAAACACGATCAAATCTCGATTAGTACCGAAAACACTGAATTTTTTGGAGAAAACATTTTGGTAGCGTTGAACTGTGTGAAACAATGCTTTTCGACTATCAAGGACAAGTTGAAATGCATCACAACTGGATATACACTCATGTCCATAAATTACGGATAATGAAGTTCAGGCAAGAAAGAGACAGAAGCAAAACAAGAATTTGACTTATTTGTAAAATCTATTTATTAAACAAACAGTAAAGAGCAAAAAAGATGCTATATATGTGATATGAAGCTATATGTATAGATGTGGCCTGTCATCGTTACACTCTGAACATGCAAGTCAGTTATGGAACCAAGAATAATTCCGCCCCAAAACTTGAGCCATCTGAACCACCGTAACGGTGTCGTTCAATGGCGTTCTCTTGTGGTAACGGGTACCTGGCGCTCTCCATATGAAAGTCCGGCGAGAATCAGACTGCAAACTAGCAATACGT
>BPLR01019066.1:0-74371 GCA_021605095.1 Caerostris extrusa | reverse complement strand
TGAATGTTAGTAATAGAGCATCTACTCGTGGGCTAAGAACCGTAATAGTCAATCACAAATCCCCATGGTTTCCTGTTTGCACTGGCTAATTGTGCCTGTGGATGTTAAGAATATGAAAATACTAGTGTTGTGTGATTAATGGAACAAATCGCCACATTTCTAATAACGAAATAAACTGAAATAAAGTCCCACTTTCAATGTTGTAAAAAAAAGAACCACTAGAAGATACATGGAAAGGGGAAACGGTATGGCATCAAAAGTTTCGCCGATTTTTCCCATCCAATTTGGTGGCGACCTTTGCCGTGTGGGGATGGTCTTTCCACTCGCTTTTCAGTGTCACAACTGTTGAAGGATCCTTAAAGTCAATATTTTTTCCTCCGTCAAAAATCGAAACAATCACACATTGACCACTTATGCATTTGGTTCAATGGGGGCAACTCATATGCCAAAAGTTTTACCTTATTTCATTTATCCAAAAATATCTGCTGAAAACTTGAATGAACAAATCTTTTTGCCGCTTACAGCGCCATCTATTTCTATCATTTTTTAAACTCTTTTTTGATGCCGTACCTTTTCTTCTTGTTGTAAAGCTTGCTTCTCCTCTCTTAGGCTCATTTTCAACTTTGAACCGTCAGGTATATGAAAAAGCTTTTTTTTGTTTTCTACAGTATTTTTAGAAGGTGGAACGTAACCCATCAGGCAATCACCCTGTATTTTTAATTTTAATAACTACCTCCCCGGAAGTAATAATATGAATAGTAATTTATGTATGTATTGTAGGAAATCATTTCACTTGTAAATGAAAATTAACGTTCATCTGCTACAAATGGAATCACAGCGAGCTGTTTTGTGCACCAAGCGCCAGCCCATTTTCGCTTTTTCAATCGCTTCAATTAAAAATAGCAATCATAATAAAGAAAATATTTCTCTTTTTCTTCTCCTGACAGTAAAAATAATCCTTTAATAATAAAAATCTTAACTTTATAAATAATAATACAACTTAAAAATAGCCCACAACCTTCTGTAAGTTAGTCTTGTCCCTCCCCTAGTGAAAATAATCTCTTCTCAGCTTAAAGCCGGATTCACCGCAAAGGACCCACCCACAACACGAGCGCGCGATTCCCAAAGCTTGTGATGCTGAAAGGACGCTTTGGCCCCCTCGCTCTCGGACGCCTTAGTGTGAATGCGGCTTAACGTGTTCGTCGCAAAATGCCCCGCAATGGTCTTCAGTAATACACAAAAAGACACCAGTTTTGTGCATTCAGAAATATTTAGTGGCAGCGCCTGGCCTCGGTACCACAGGTTTCGCTGACGGCAAATGATTTACAAAGCTGTGGTTCTGAATCCCCTTAAAAACCGTAGGTCCCCGTTCATTAGGATCGTAGAGCTTGCGGGGGTGTTACTGCTTCCGTAGTATATACGTCAAACCATTACTACATGCCCTCTGGAACAGACTAACCCTGCTATGGCATAAAAGATAACTGTCTCTGTGCTTGCCAGCTTCATTAGAACAATATATTATTTAAAAACCAAATTATTGTTTAATTAAGAAGCATGCTAAAATCCATTGCTAGTTACAATGCAGATTTATTTCATAATTTTAAAATAATTGTCCTCCCCATTTTCTTTTGTAAGCTACGCTATTAATTTAAAATGATCCCCACTAGAATTTTTTAAACAAATTAATACAAAAAGAAGCTCATTTTTGTAGAGGGACACATTGTGTGCACATCAAAACATCAAAAACTTCTTATTATTTTGTTCTTAAAAGTGTTAAGGCTTACTAATGGTGATTAATTTTATGGGACAACCTTTTTAATACCGTAGTGACCACCATCAATGGCAAACATCCGGTCTGAAGCAGATAAATCGATTACTTTTGTTAGGAATGCTGTCAGATATAAGCAGCATGTGCAAAACTGCGCTTTGACAGAAATATATTGCCATCACCAATGTTAGAATTGAAATTTTCATCAAATGTTATTTTTGAATCAAATGTAAAATTTAATTATTATAACTTAATTATATCAAATTTCTCAGTCACCTCCTAAAGGTCATTTCCTCTTCCCCTCTAATCGCCTTCTGAAATCTTGCTATAAATTGGTGCATTACTCCGTTTTTCATTAGTCATCCACTTTATTCAAACTGTTATTCTTAAAAACCCAAAGTAAGGTTTGAAGAGAATACTCAAATTAAAGAGCTTGTTCATACAATGATTTGCTTTCATTTGCATTGGCTGTTCGTGATGGGAAATAAATGCATTAAACGAAAATACCCATAAAATCCAAAATTCGATATACCCATGAATTTAATAGTCATATGCACTTAATAAGCAAAATCAACCCATTGTATATAGTGTGAACATAACAGGCAACCCAGGAGAAGATCTGACGCAGAGAGCAAGAGAAAGTTAGGAGTATGAAAAAGCAAAAATCATTGTTGAATACATTGCAAAAAGGGCCTCCAAATGGCTGAGTGGCTAGCGCGCTCTGGCGCTGGTACCACAGAGGTGTTTCCATGGTAATGAGTCTCGACGATGCCATGGATGCTTGCAGTGGTTCTGAAATCCTGAACGTCCTTGGTCTCAAGAAATTTCTAATCAGAGCATTAAGCGGCATTGTTATTCCAAACCGTAGCGCCCTCACACACGCAAATCTCCTGGGTAGTGCAAAAAGTGCTGATAGCAAACATCTGTAGCTGTCTTAAGATACTATCAAAGACAAGTGTCTAAGTATGGTGGCCAGCTGCATTGGAAAACAAAAAAACATTATTGCAAAACATTACTAACAAAAGTTTATTGAGCTTTGGAAAGACATTCACCACGAAAAATAAACTAATTAAAAGTGAAAAATTCCAAAATTCAATGAAGTTATTTAGAGAAGCGGTTGTTGTGAACTTAGATTGTATGATGAAGTGGTTATAACTCTCCTACATGGAATATGAGATCAATGCTCGCAAAAAGTAGAAAAATGCTAAGGAATGTTTGCTCAAGAAAACCATTGAAAGGATCATCCTATATTGGAGTTTGCAAAGGTAATAGGCAAAGAGAATCTGAAAGTTAAATTGTCGTAATTTATTCAGGAAATGACAGGAAAAAAAAAGCCAGTAACGTTATGATACACTATTGCGATGGTGTTAAAACTTCTAACTGCGTTAATATACAAGATTATAATTAATGTCCTACTTTCAAAATGCTGTAAAAGAAATAATTCCTCCTCGTCACTGCGCTACAAGTTCAAATTCTGAACTGAAGGAACTTAGCATTAGGCTGAACAGTATGCAGGCCCAAAAAATAGTTCCCAGTGGGCATTCTCACATTTTTGTGCTTTTTTCCTCCATCCAGTCTAGTATGACTTGGCATGGTGGAATTAAGTTAATGTTGAATGACTTGGAAGTCATATTTCCGTTAAAGAACCGAAACAATCAAGCATATTTAAAAACATAGTTGGTTGAATGCGTGCAAAACTCCTATGCCAATACGTTGCGTAGTCATTTCGATCTCAGATAATCATCATAGCCGAATTCACTTTCTCCTTTATAGGTTCATTTCAGCATATAGCTTTTCATCAAAGCTTATACACTTTGGAACTTTTTTTTTAAATGTCGTGCTTCCCGTTTTCCGCTTTTCTTGTAGCAAAATTCTTCAGTTCAATTTGAACTCACAGACAAAGAAGTTCTTTTTTTATGCATTTTTCCTCTTGAAATTAGGATTTTAGGTCATTTATAATCCCAGAGCATTAGAAGGTTAATGGTTTTCATAATCCCTTGAGCATACTACACTTCCAGAAGGTGGTTTTAAATTTAAAAACACTGAACTATAAAATGAAATCAAAAAACAGATAAAAGTGCGCTTCCTTCTCTTTTATTGTAAAATGCGGTATTACCAAAACCAGTGAGAATATCTATTTGGATCAAACCAGTGTTATGCGTTCAATTAGAAATACCTCTGGAAAGTTCCATATACATATTTATCATATTAATTATTCGTACAAGAAAAAAACCGCGTTTAACCTCATTCTATGTAGAAATGTCATGAATGCTTTTAAACTCTTCTAACAAAAAAACACTTATTTTGATAACTTCAGGTAATTATTCCGCATGATTATTATCTGATAATGCAAAGCAGTGTCGTTCATTCTGAAAGCTCCATGTTTTGACCTCTCAAGTAAAATAAATGGGATCTTATGCTGTGTTTGAATGAAAATGAAGATAAATTTCTTAATTCCAATGTTTCAACAATGCTGAGGTTAAAGCGCTTCTCAATTATTCATTACATTACGTGATTCATTGAATTCCAATTCCAAGAACAAAAAGAAAATGCTGCTCCTTTCTTTGTTAAATTTCCTATATGTAGAAATGTCATGGAAATTTCTTATGTGCCCAACAAAAAAGTGGCAAAAAATGATAATCATTTAGGTGAACGTTTACAAACTCTCAAGAGTTCTCCTGATGTCTCCTCCAGAAACAAAGCCAGAGAAAACTTTGAAAATGTGTATTGACTGTTCCCTGGTGGCCCGTTTTTAAAAGTCCGCTGATCCAAAAGGCTCGGGCTTGTAATAGTAAGTCTATAATTCATAAAATCCGAGTAGAACAAGAATTGATATCAGGCAAAGTGTATGGAACTTCTTTCTCAAAAATGTTTTTGCCTAAACTCGCTGGATGCTTCTCGCATGTTTATTATCTTCCTCCGCTGCCTGAACGAATCCATGTTATGTGCCATTAATTTGCGCTTTTATTTGAAGAATAATAAAACAGAGAGAGGGCCAATTTTTTTTTCTCCCTCCTTTCTTGAAGTTGGCTTTCCTGTGAATTTTACGATGGCTTTTGTGACTTGGACACGCTTCTATCATTAGCCATTTTGCTTCGGTAGGAATTGCAGCGAGACCTCAGGCTACAAGATTTAGAGCTCCTTTCATGCCTTAATCTCCCTCATTCGGTGCACTTAAGGAAATGCTGCAATCCTTCCACTTTGTTGACACTGTAGGAAGACAAAAACAAGGTTTTATATAATATTACCCTGAATAGCGGTGATTCAACAGTCATTGATTTGGTTTGTTTCTAGTTGGTTTGTTCTCCCTACGGTTATATTATGTGCACACTTTGTGAAGCTTATTAGGCCGTGACCTACTGTTTAACGTGTATTCCGAACTACAGGCAGCCATTACATTTTCATTACAAAATCACAATCATAATGCTTCAGATTGCCAATTCTGTACAATTTAGGTGTAAATGATGTGAGTGAGAAGAAGTCTGATTGGGAAGTCCTGTGGCTCTACGATCATAAGGTGACATTTTGGGACCTACGGTTTAAAGGGTGATTGAACCTCTACAAATCCATGGCACAAAGCCGGACTCAACCTGATATCAGTGGAACCGAGCGCCAGAGAGGCTAGCCGTGCACTCCCGACCATCAGGCCCTTATTCCGAACCCCTAACGAACATCCATGGCACCGTCCAGGTTCGAACCAGGGAGTCTCTGGTACCAGAGATCTAGCCAATTGGCCACCAGGCCGCCAGCGTCATTGGATTACATTATATGGGATGACTATGCCAACTGAAATATACACTTATGTTTAGGAATATGGGTCCAGAAGTGACGTTGAGAAGAGAACAAACACTAAGGAATAAGATTCGAAAAGAAAATACTTCAATCACAAAAGGAAATCATTTCAAAGTGCTTCTTTAAATGAATGCTTGCAATAAATGCTCAAAATATAGCGATCACTAACTGTAATACAAGTTTCGTAGCGTAGAAGGTGATTGGCGAATTGATGCCAGGTATTTCGCAGCCGCAATGGACGGTCAGAAACGGTACAGACAGTCCAGTCCTCAATGGAATCTCGTAAATGGAAACACAGTTGCAAACACGCATAAAATAAAGTGCGCATCGGAGTTGCCAGCCAGAGGACTTGAAACTCGTCTTTCCAACTGGTTGTAAGATTGAAGGAATACAATTGAATTGCCTCCTTTAATTTTTAAAAATTAATTTCTAGAACTTTGTGGAAATAAAAAATATATTTTTATAAAAGTCTCGGATATTTATAATGACACCTGACTCCGACTTCCCACTTCTGCCTGTGGCTACAGCGACAGAGCGGAAAATGAACTCTTTTGGTTGGGTATGTGGGCTCAATCTGTAGAATATGAATTTAACTCTATGCCCACCTGTAAAATAATCATATGCTTTCATTAGTTAAAGGGTAGTAATTAGTAAATTCATGGTTCTTATTCTTACTTTATGTATTATAAATAGTTATTGTATGCATTGTATTTAATACAATAATTGTATGTATTAATGTATTAATTACAATTACTGTATAAATTTATATATTGTATAGAATCGGGCAATCTGTTGTACAACCTGGTGCCTAGTGCATTAAGTTTTCCAAAATAACAATGCTCGGTTGGAAATTCCACAAGCGATGCTACGCTTCTGTCTCTATTCCTGAAATGAACACTATAAATCTATAGGCCCAAAAATCCATGCATCGAAATCGATGTGTATGCCAAGAAAGGTGCAATCCTCTAATAGCCAGTTTGTGAGAATTGCCATTACACCATTTTTGGGGTTCAGAACTGTAGTGGTAAATGATTGTAGTGGTGAAATTGGTATCCAGGTTCGGGTATCAATGTAGCAGGTTCTCCGTCGTACATCTTTCGCCCCTCACCTCCTTATCTAGGTCTATGCAGCCCCCTGCAATTAGAAAGATGCAGGAAAGCCATTGGTGGGCCTCCTGTAGACCACGAACAACCTTTCGATATGTGTTGAAGTGAGTAAAATGCCTTTTTGCGAGAAATTTTACGGGTAACTGCCACACATTTGAGTGTCGTATGGGAGGAAAACAGTAAAATTTCCACCAAGCAGCCTGACTATAGTTGTGAGATGCTTCAATGCACATTGTGTCTCAATCGCCATCATGTCTCATCTTTTCTAAAAGCTGTGACTAGAACTTCAGACTTCTAACTGACTAGATTTTCGAAACTTCAGCCTTCCTGCACACCAGTTGCATACGTTGCCACCGGGCAACGAATTGGGCGTCGGGGCGACCGTGAAAAATGCTGAATCTGTTACATAAATGCGGTTTTAGTGGCAATGTCTTAGGCATAACAATCAAAAGTTATAACTGCATATTATAACACCAATGTGTTCAAAAGAATTCAATTTGTGCAATAAAATTTGGTATAAGACATATTAAATTAATGCTTTTAACTAAATTACATTTTTATATTGAATTTCCCTCAAGATCTTATGATTTTATATTATCAAATTTCTTTTTTTTTGGTTTAGAAAAGAAATAAAAAATAGATGCCGTGACTAAACAAGTAATTTAAAAAAAAATACAAATAAAACGACTCTCTATAAAAACAAGAATTTTTATTTTTATAACTAATAATTTTCGTGCATCCATTTTCCTTTTTTTCTTAAAAGAATGTTTTAGAAAAAAGAAAGCTTGCTCTACGAAAAGAACAAATTTAATGTTGATTCATGTGCTCTTTGTAAGCTATTCTTCTGAAGGCTTTTTAAAGTTAATCGTGGAGATTTTTTTCTCTCTTTTTCTAAAAAATATTCCTTTTCTCCTTTCCTCTTGGTCTTTTCAAACAACGGAATTATCTACAGCTGTTTATCTTCTAGTCTTTTCTGCGGGAATAATATGTTTGTCTATTATCATTTACAACTTTTTTTTTGTGAGGAGTTTTAAAAGTGCTTTTTGTTAAATGTGCTACAGAAGAAAAAAATAATTTAACATATTATTTAATAATTTTTTATTTTTTATTTTTAACTGAACAGCAATGGCTTGCGGGCCTTGAACAACATGGTGAATACATTCATACATTGGTTTAAAGAGTTAGAGTTCGATACCTGACAAGGGTAGCTCCTGTGTCTATCCCAGATATTATAAATCCGTAAGCCAGAAATACTTTGCTATGTTAGTATAGGCAAATTGACAGAGAACTTCTAGATACATACTCTAATTATGCTTATATCAAGTTATTCTGATATAATGCAAGTATAATTTAGACGGTCTATTGTAGATAAAGCTATAACTGCTACATACTTGATAACGCTATATCATCTACTAAACATAACATACCGGATAAGGGTATATCAACCACATATTGGGTAACGCTATATCCCCTACTAAACACAACATACCGGATAAGTGTATATCAAACACATATTGGATAACATTATATCAGCTACTTACTGGATAATGTTTTATTACCTACATACTGGATTACGCTAAATCAGATACATACTGGATAACGCTGTGTCACTTCCATATCTAAAGATTCATTGAAAAATTATTTACATTTCATTTGTTATATAGATTTTATTATATTCCTATGACAGTTTTCGACATTTGAAAATAACGACGGAATTTTTATGTTTTTTTTCCTTTTTTAATTACATGATGATCTAATATGTTCTGGAAATATAGAATCGTTAGAAAAATTAAAATTTCTTCTACTACTTTAAAAAAAAAATATTGAATTTATTTTATGGAAGAATTTATAAATTAAAACGAGTGCATTTAATTTAAAATTCAATTTTTTGTATTTCATAATTTTCTTTCTTTTCTTTCTTCATTGGCTCAACAGCCCCATGGTGGGACAAGGCCGACTGCCTACTAGCAGGCTTCGAGACGTTTTTTTATGGGTTAGAGTTGTCGGCCCTAATCCCAGCAGTCATATTAGCTATGGTTTAAAAGTGGATTGCGAATCACTATGAACAACCATGACACCGCCGGAACTCGAACTCGAAACCTGTGGCATTGAGTGGTAGAGCGCTAGTCACTCAGCCCTCTGCCACTCAAAAATATCTTTCTTGTATTTAATAATACATTACAATATTGTTTTGGAAATTTCTTTTTAAAACATTCAGTATTTGTTTGTCATGAAATATATGTATTTTTGCTGAAGTAAGTGCATGTAGGAAAGATAAATTAATATCAGCAATTTAGTTAGAACTCAGTAAATCAGTAATAATTAGCAATTCAGTCAGCCATAAGGCAGCCTTTGATATTACTAGGAAATTTTATTTGAAATGAGAATGGACATGATGATATAGAAAAGAAATCGACCTGAAAACAGTGACTGCAATGCACTCCACACCGAGAATCGAACGTTTCTCTTCTACAGAGTATAAGCGCGGCTTACTGTATCGCTACGAGGTTGGTAAATTCGTATATTGAAAAGAATAACAAATGAAGGTAACCAACCACGTCCTTCATGAAAAAAAAATCGATATTTTGTTTATTGTTTTATTTTGAAGAACAAATAGATATCGCTTTCAAAAACAGTTATGAGTTTGTTTCTAGAGCCAATAAAATTCGGGATACAGCTGTTTCATCACGAGCTACTAGGAAACTGGATCCATGCTTTCAAAACTTTTCATTGAATTTTGAAAAACTGGATTATTTTTGCTTCACCGCTGAACTGCACCACCTGAACAATCATAAAAACATTTTTAGAAATTAATGAAATTTTAACTATATGTTTCGAATGATGTTATGTACGTATTGAAGTAAAACATTTGAAATATTTTCGTTTAGAGATGAATTATCGGCATTTTTGTAAAAAGTAGTTAATTTTTTTTCTTGTCTTTTTGCAATCGATTGGTGGTTACTCAGTTATGCTTTTGAATGTTATGATTCTTTGAGTTGTATACATGCCATTACATGTTTGCAGATGTGAGCCGTTTTCTTTGAAAGTGGTATAAGCCCATTTTTGACAGAAAGTCAGTTAGTAATAATACTGAATGAAATCTGCTACGAGCTTTTTGTCTATAAAAGTTTTCCCAAAAAACCCTTCAAAATGTTCATAATTTTGCTAATATACAGGATGATTAGTATAATTAAAGACCCACTTTCAAAATGCTGTAAAAAAGAACAACGGGTCACAATTTCAAGTTTGAACTGAAGATACCGTAAGAAGGGGAAAACGGTACGTCATCGAAAAATAATTCCACCTATTTTTCCAATCAAATTGGTATGAACTAACAGTATCACAACTGTTGAATGACTTGGAAGTCGTTTTTTCCATCAAAAACGAAACAATCAAGCACATTGAACACTACGGCTGGTTTAATGTGCAACTCATAGCAAATACGTTTTCATTTCGGTTCAAAATATCTTGGCAGCCTAATTCACTTTCTTTATGACGCTTACAGCGCCATCTATTAATACACTTTGGAACTGTTTTTGATGCCGTACCGTTTCCCCTTTCTTCAAGTATCTTCAGTTCCAATTTGAACTCATTGTGACGAGTGTTTCTTTTTTTACAGCATTCTGAAAGTGGGACTTTAATTGTAATCCCCCTTTAAATCTATGTAGTTAATGAAAATACAAATATAATTATTTTGAAATGATGTGATCCCACTTTCGTCAAAGACATAATATTTAGTTCAAAATTTATATTACTTCATTTTTAAATGTGTGTCAACACTATTAATGACATAAAAATTTTTCGTTCTCTGGAATTTGTTACTTGCTTCTGAATCGTCAGAGGAGGACTCCATAGCAATAAATTGAAAATACTATCAGTAGTGTGCTCTGTTTGTTCACCCTATACTATGGTGCATAAAACTTTATTTGATGAATATGCAGAGTTCAAAACACTAGATTTATGTTCCAGACGAGGAAGACCACGAAAATTTAAAAATGTAATACTAGAACCTTTTTATCATTATGCCCATCACATCCGAAAAGTTCAGTGATATAAATGGATCCATTACCTCAAATTCCTTCAATACACCGTGACTATTTTCAAAATCCTTTTCATAATAATAAAAATTAACGTAAAGTTGTAATTAAAGTAATTTAAATGTCATATCCTGTAGAAATATTGACATAAAGCTTTTCTTTTATTTATCTAATTTTTCACATATTTAATAAAAACTTCATAAAAAATTGATTTGAATCATTTGAAATACCCATATTTAATATTTTTCATAAATGTATGTTTTCCACATTTTTTTTTTTTTTTGAGTTTGAAAGTGGTGTAAGCTCATTTGGGTTCATCAAAGTATAAATTTCTTTTAACAAATACTTTAAAAAAGATCCCATTATTAAATTAAATCTATTTAATAGACAGGGTGATTATAATTAAAGTTCAACTTTCAAAATGCTGCCAAAAAGAAACACTCGTCACAATGAATTTATGGCATAAAAAAAAGTTCCCTCGATTTTTCCCATCCAATTTGGTATGACCTTGCCGTGGTGGATGGGCTTTCCACTAACAGCGTCACAACTGTTGACTGACTAGGAAGTCATTTTTTCGTCAAAAAACCGAAATAATCCAGCATTGAACACTACAGTCGGTTTAATGTGCAACTCATGCAAATACGTTGTCATTTCGATTTAAAATATCACTGACAGTCGAATTCACTTTCTTTGTGCTGCTTACAGCGCCATCTATTAATACACTTTGAAATATTTTTTGATGCTGCACCATTTCAAGTATCTTCAGTTCAAATTTGAACTCATTGTGACGACAGTTTTTTTTTTACAGTATTTTGAAAGTGGGACTTTAATTATAATCACCCTGTATAAAAAATATAAAAGGAGCGTATTAACGTATATCAATATTTTCTAACCATTATAATCAAATACTAACACTTAAATATTTTCATATAATATAAAATGTACTTACACTTTTTCAAAGAAAATGGCTCAGATGCTGGTCAATGTGATATATTTTGCAAATTACTTTTAGTTAGAAGTGCTTACATAAAGCGGAAAAAAAAGAAAATACGCTAATTTGTCAATTATTTCAAATTTTTAGCTATGTGTCATGGGATTATTTTAATTTTTGCTGTTTGTCAAAAAAATTTCCATAAAACATCATTAAAATTTCTTTTCTCTGAAAGTAACTTTAAGTTAATTTTATTCACGAATATACTAATGTAGCCACTTCTTTCTGGCAGCACCTACTGCAAAGCATCAGCAGCGCCCTCTTTACATTGACTGTACTTCCTCATTATTGATTGTGCTATATGGTTGAATGTCACACTTTTCTTTTCTATTTTTGTCATTAATTTTTGACGTTTGTTCGTATGCAACTGAAAATACAGTAAATAATTATTGCATAACTTGAGCCCCATCATAATTAATCCTATTTCTCTCTTTCACACAAAGAAAATTATTTATTACTCTCTAATGAATATTTAAACATCTTTACATTTCTCTTGGGAGAATGAAAATTGTTGAATATACTTGAAAACTCATCTCAATAAAATAGTTTTCTATTTCATTCTGTTTATAGATTTTACTATATTAATTAACTGTCTTATTTAAAATATATTCTAATTATTAATTAATTAGCAAGCAGAGCATGTTTAAAATACTAATTTTT
Source organism: Caerostris extrusa (assembly GCA_021605095.1). NCBI lineage: Eukaryota > Metazoa > Arthropoda > Arachnida > Araneae > Araneidae > Caerostris > Caerostris extrusa. The sequence continues at coordinate 62,017 of BPLR01019066.1, read as the reverse complement.
GCTCCAAGTCGTCATTATTGTAACAATATTTTAATTTTCTAACTATGTGACATACTTATGCCGGAGAATTGTAGTTATAAGTTTTTTTTTCTCTCATGAATATTCATTCGAGAGTTTGAAACCGGCTATTAGCATATGCATTGGCGTCCTTCAATGAGAGGTTCGAAAAAAAGTGAGGATTTTCTGTAAACATTCGAAGAATGATTTCAGAACAGCTGGTTCGATGTATTGAAAGCGATCTACTTGCAAACATTATCAGAGGCTTCCTTAATGCTAGTGTCAACTGATTTTTTTTTTTTTTTATTTTCTTAATATTTACTAAGCATTTCAATATTCATATTAGCAGAAGGATGAACGGAGAAGTTTGTTTAAGCGTTTAATTAGGGAAATTATTATTAGAAGTTAACAAAAAATATTGAAGCAAGTTTAAAAATAAAAATGGTCTGTGCAAATTGTGAGACTGAAAGTTTATTTTTGATATTCTATAAAAAAAAATAATAAACTAGTGCGTTTTATAAGAAATTCGCTAAATTTCAAAGAACAGTTTTCGTTATAATATTTAGGATTTTAAATTAATGTTCTTCAAATTCATCTATTCGTCACTAGACACAAGAACAGCAGATTTGTAGCAGATACAGCATTACTCAGGATTCCACTTGGGAAGGTGCTACACTACACCCACATTATATCACAACAATTTAGAGTAAACATAATATTCTATAATACAGCATCACAGGAGTACGCATTTGCTTGAATCGTATCCCAGTGACTAAGAGCAGGAAGCAAGCGTGTGGATCAATCTTCTGGCTGTAAGTAATCAGTTATTGCTTTTATAAATGAGGAGACTCGGTGGGGAATTTTGTATGCACTGAATATGTATGCACGCAAATGAGGATTACCCGTCGGTGATCTACATGAGACCTACAGATATACCACCCTCACTTTTCTAACTGGTAGGGGTACTAGTAGCCTATGTAAGGGATGAGATGTGGCGAAAAGAAAAGGAGGACGCATTTTTCCCCACTTTCTCCAGCCTAATGAAGCGAATTTCAGCTTACAGTTTTACCATACTTATTTTCTGGTATAAGCAATGAGAGTTTTTTGTCTGTCTTCTCATGTTGAATTTTTTCTACATGTTATTCAACTCATCAGTTTTTTTAACTAGAAAGTCTGATTATCTGAGCTTTCATAATTTACAAAATGGGTAAATTAGTTTCATAAAGCATCTCTTTTTCTAAACGTGATTAATATTAGTATACTAAGGTTATATTAGATTGTCGAAATGCAATAAGACCTTTTTAATAACATCAAAAGTCATTTGTTTTGCCTGCGTTATTATAGGTTTATCACTATATCTTGTCGAAATTAAAAGTGTATACAGACTGATTAACATTGAGAGTTAAAAAGAAATATATAGTTAAAGAAAATTATATATAAAAAAAAAAAATTAGTGTATTAAATGGGAAAATGAAATGTGATGCATTGAATATGCATTGTATTTAAATTTTTATAGTCAATTTCCGTTTTAATATTGTTCTTTTCTCTCTTTTTGAAATGATAAACAACATTAGTTCTTCAGTGTTTTGAACACTTATCCTTAAAACCTAATTGGAAGGTAGTGACTGACTTGAATTTAGGATGGTATGAAGTAATATATGTAAATTACAACGTAAAATCTAATTATTATATACGAATTATAATTATTAATAGTTATATACATGAATTATAGATATACGTAAAATATTAAGTAAAGTAATATTAACACAACATATCAAAATGTCAACGAATAGATTTACGATAGATTCTTCGTTATTTATACAGTTATTTTTCGTATTTTATTTTTAATTTAATAATATAGGAACGCAACCAATTTTTAATATATGTACTGTTTAGAAAATTGTAATAAAGGGCAATTTTGTTCAATCTCCGGAAGCCTTGTAAAGTGACCAGCTAAGCTATACGAAACGGATCTCAGTACGGACCAGATTTTCCCTACTACTACTACTACACCGCAACACTGTGCCTGATATTATATAATTATAATAATACCAATGGGAGGGTCAGTTAAATAAAAACGTTAATGCTTCAAATGTTTACGACATGGTAATGAAAATTTAAAATCGTATTGCTAATAGTGTTAAGAATTGACAGTATGTGGAGTAATGTATCACGAAACAAGCACTATCACAGTAATGCATACCTTTGGAGAAATCCATCTAAAACAACAACATAAATGTTCTGTTAAATTATTATTCATAGCTAAAAGTGTAAACCTTACTTAAATTAACTGCAAGTGACTACTAAAACTACACCACACCACATCACTGTGCCTAGAGCTGAGTTGCCCTTTTACAGTTTGGGAATGATGTGGATGAGAAGAAGTCTAACTGGGCTCTGTGATGCTCTACTGTCATAGGAGACCGGAACCTACGGCAAAAGTGGATTCGAACCACTACAAACATCCATGGCACCGCTGGGATTCAAACCTGTGGTACCGAGCGCCAGAGCGCTAGCCACTCGGCCATCAGGTCCCATGCACTTTTTCACTGTAATATCTGTCACTGCCGAGAGCAAAACATCCATTGTATATGAGTTGCAAGTCAGTTGACATGACTATCAGGATGGATTCACCAGACAAAAGCAATTTGCACTGCATCATTTGTTTGTTACAACAAGAAGAGAACAACTCAACAGAAATTCATCGCAGAATGAGCTGCGTTCATGGCTGGAATTGAATTCATCCATAACAGCGTATGATTTGGTAACCAAACAGCTTCTTGCACAATTTCGCAGGAAAGAATTCGAATCACATGGCGTACAGCCCAGACCTGTCGCCGAGTGACTTTTGGGAGCTGAAGAGTGTTCTGACAGGACAGATCTTCCGCACCAACGAAGAATTTTATGACGCCGTGGAGATATATCTGAATACTCTAGCAGCAACTTATTATGAAGACGGTATTAGGACCACTTGTACGACAAATGTCTCTTTTCATGGTAACTCGGTAGAAAAGGAACATTGATTGCACTTGACTACTGATAATAAAACTTTTTTTGTTATTCAAACTTGTCTTTATTTAATGCCTCATCAGAGGTTAAAAAAAAAAAAAAGATCTCATAATTTTAAAGGAAATGCGTGTGATTTACTAGAGATAAACTTATTAGCGTATGTATTTAATCTGTTCAACTTATTACTAACTACATATATGTATAGTCCGATCATGGATTGCGTGGAAAATTGGCAAGCTACCAAATCGGACATATTCAAAAATAGTAGTGTTATAGGGGTGGAAATACCATTTATGAGCAATACAACACCATTATAATTTAAATACAAAGGACTTTAGTTTTTGATGATTAAAATTTTACATAACAAGATATGAAATGGAATACTTGAAAAAAAATTCCACTCTAACTGCTATATTTTTTTTTTTTTTCAAATCAACTTTGCGCCTTATTTATCAGATCAGTCATTGATTGACTGATTGATTGATTGAATATTGATTGATTGTCACTGAAAATGCAGCCCTTAAAAAATATATGGAGACATTATGTAGGTGGACGAAACAAAAGTAACGGCAATTTCTATGAATAAAAACATTAAACTATAAATGCAATAAATGACGGCTATAATTATAAATTAGCAAAAACTACAATCAAAATATTATGAATTTAATATTATGTAATGAAAAAAATAAGACACGAATGAGGAAAAAAAAAACATTGCAGTATTATTATTCTTTTGTCCTCACCGAGGCAAGGTTTCATATTCATTTATACTTGAGGCAAGGTTTCATATTCTATCACTTGACTTACATCTGCCTCTTCCTGTTTTTGAAATCACTCGTTTGCTTAGAGGGATACGCAGCCGGCCTAAATATTTAGATTGTAAAAAGCGTCGGATAACAATTATGGTTTTAGTTTCTAAATAAACTAGTATGCACTTTAAAAGAACTGAAGTATTTTTAATATGTTTGTTAATTTTAGTACGTTAAACGTTCAAATACGGCACGGCTTTGTCAGGATTCAGATGATAGCTTAATATATTTGTTTTGAACATTTATTGGGATAAATATCAATGAATATAGAAAATCGGACATGAGAAAAGTTTCTGAGACAAGAATGTTAACTCTGTTATATAATTTCAGTGTTTATATTTCAAAATATTTAAATTTATATGTTTATATTTCCAAACAATTGTATTTCTAACCTTATATTTCCACATTTTTATTTCCAAATACTTAAAATTACAAGAATTTATATTTCAACTTTTATTATTCTAAATTTACATTTCTAAGTTTATATTTCCAAATATTTATATTTCTAAACTCTTACATTTCTAAGTTCAAACATTTATGTTTCCACACCTTTATATTTCTAAATTTATATTCCTAAGTTTATACTTCCAAACATTTATATTCCATATACTTATAATTGCAATCATTTATATTTTCCAATATTTGTATTTACAAAAACTATTAATTATTTCCCCTTCTTTTAGACGTTTTCTCCATGTTATGAGCATTACTTTTTTTCGATATGGGTAACATTATTTACAAGGCATTTCATGGTGAATTCTAGATCGGTCATTCTACAGAAAGTGTACAATTCCAGTCCCAAAGCATTATTCAATATTTTTTTTTAATAAACCTGTGTTATCTATTACTAATGAAGTTTAAATGTCTGGATTTTTACAAATTAACTATAAAAATCTATGGGCTCATTTAGACTTCATTAGCAATAGAAAATACAGGTTTATTAAAATATTGAATAATGCTTTGGATTATTTTCTTATAACTCAGTCACAGTAGTCAACTCTCACCTCCGTGTCATGTCCCAAATCCAATGTTACTATAACGATTATTTGATTACTTATTAAATTGGAAAAAGTAGTTAAATAGTTATTGATATAACCACAATTAAGTTAAAAACTAAGAAATTTTGCATATAGTAATATTTGCTATATAAAAACTAATGTATTAATGCTATAAAATATTTGTTTCATGGAGGTGAGAATTTATTTAGGACACTAATTACCACGCTCTACAATAAATTCTCACCTCCATGAAACAAATATTTTATAGCATTATTAAATTACCATATGACAGCACCTTCAGCAAATTGTGCCTTCGTGTAGAATTGTAGTGAAATGAAAAGTACGAAGTTAGTTTTCATGTTCGTTTATAAAGTTTTATTCTCAGAAATCAGAACTGTTATTGTGAATACTATAATGATAGGAATTAAATAAATACCATAGTAGTTAGTAGCAATAGAATAAAGGTTTATTTATAACTTAATCAATTAAATGTGCAGCAAATTTTTTTAAAAAATAGGCTTTTTGAAATATGAATACTTTGGAGCTTAAATTTAGAGCTGGTTCCTCTCCCTACGTGGCTGTCAATTTTAGGAAGGGACGGAAAATAGCAGAAATGAGTTTTTAAATGAAATACATTGTACCAAAATTTGCGTATGACATTTTCCAAGTTATATACTTAAAATATATTATCAATATTTTTAATATATTGTTGTGCTTATTATTGCTATATATGAAGAAAATGTTTATTTTTTTGTAATTAATCATAATAAATTCTTGTGCGTTATTAATTAGCATTGCTCCTTAGTTATATTTCTAACGGAATAATAAGTCTTTTATCCTTTGCATTGATATACACAAAGCAAAAACGCACTTCCATAGCACAGTGCTCACCTCCGTGATGGATGTAATTAGAAAAATGGCATTTCTGTGGGAAATAAATAAAAGGCAGTTGGGCCATTTTTATATTAACTTGCAAAAAGTGATAATAAATATTATAACAATATCTCGAGAAATAAAACAATTATAAGAAATATTTCTCTGAAAATAATAGAATGGTCGAGATAGTACAGACAGACGAGATAGTAATAACGATCAAGATAGTAATAACAGTCGAGATCTATATTCCCCAGAAATAACTCTGGCATATCATTGGTTTGAGAAAAGTCAAAATGTTCAGGGTTAGAAAATAAATAAATGCGTAAAAGATGTAATACTTTTTCAAACAGAAAAAAATCCCTCTTAAATATCGATAAAGTCATCCATAACAGGTAATATTCTTCATTAATGTATTTTTAGTACATATATAAATATTATTACTCGTACACAAATGGATGGCCTCACCGTCCAATGTCGTATGTCAAAACCTGTCTACCAATAGGCTTACGATATGAATCACGCGTAACTGGTCCGCATTGGCGACAACCGGAAAATTCCTTTCCAGGCAGTAAGACTACCGATAGGAGACACTTGCACCATGTGTGCATTGAGATTAAAAAACTTCTTAAAAAATCTCAAAATAATCAAGTTAAATAAAATACATAAAACATTGAATGCCTTTTCGGTACTTCACCCAAAAAAGGTTCTGTCATATATATATATATCTATAAAGCCGGCAATCATCAATAAATGTCTTAATATATTCATATATAAGGGAAACTCATGCTTAAATGATGTATTCCAAAACCAGACCACCAATGGGTTTAATAGAAAATCATGGGTAACAATTACGCATTTGCATATCCGATTTATAGCCTTTCCAAATACTCAGACTACTAATGTGAGATGCTTACCCGATTAGTGGACTAGTGTAACGTTTGAATGCTGAGGAGGCGTCCTTTGAGTCATTGCTTTAAAAAAAGTTTTCAGATTTCATGGTAATTGTGGCAGCATATGGAAAGCTTCCTACGATTCGATCTCGCATAGAATAATTAAAAAATTAAACTATTATTTAGAATATTAAATCTGGGATAAAACTCTTTCAGCACTCAAATGTGCATAAATATCATAACGTCACGTAACATTCACGTCACGTTATCACGTTCAATAACAGATGTTTCACGTTTTCACGTTATTTTCGTTTTTTTCAGATATATGCACATTTTCGTGTCATTTGAAACTCTACTATCTTTTTACAATCAGAAATACGAGCGACAACAATGCTTCATGTGAGTTTATATCATTATTTAGAGGAACTTAATCATTTTGAGTAACAATTTATGCAAGTTGTGTATATTTAGGTTAGTCTGTCTGAATGCTTTGAAAAATATTTTTTAACAATTAAAATATAATATCGTTCTTTAAAGAAATTTTGTTCTTTCATCAGAACAAAAAAAATCGACTTGGGGCACTGCGCTGACGTGCGCATTCAGGAGGTCTCTAATTCTAATCCGCTAGTAGTGTCCGATGAAGTCCTTTATTTATATTTTTTCAGAAACGAGGATACTAATAAATAACTGTGTGAAACTCCTCGCATGGAAAAGCCAGCTGCGTGTTGGATGTTTTTCAGATTTTCATTAATGCGTTTCATTTACCCCTAAAAGTCCCCCCCCGAAGTAAATGTTCATCAATCGTCGATGGGTTGTTCGTGGTCTACATAAGTGGAACACGAGTTCCACTGAGGTTCCACAAAAAAAAAAACCTAGATGCTTTCACCGTGTGCCAATTAAAGTTAAAAACTCCTTGGAAAATCTCACATCCATCCGTCTAATCTCAAAAACAAGCCTCTCGCCCTTATCCTGCGAAAAGATGCGAAAGGCTCCCATAAATTACCTCCGAGGCACAAGGCACTCGAGGGGGCGATGAAACTGTTCAGCAATTATTTTAATTTCCTGGCCGGTACTTAATTAGTAATCGGCAGTCTCTACGATTCTCCCCTTCCTTTGCACCAATCCAATTAGATAGGGCGCCCGATAAGACAATTACGCCCCTGCAAACCATAACACGCTCTCGTTGGATGAACGACTTTTGTTCGGGCCCTAAACATATTGCGCCCTGCGATGTGATGCGATTTTTACACCTTCGAGACGAAGCCCTTCCCTCATTAGCGATGAAACAACGTTTCTACAAAGAATTCTAGGGTTCCATATTCAATGGATACAATCAAAGACCGTACAATAGTTGCAATTCTCCGACCTGGTTGACTAGAAAGGAGGGTTAGGGTTAACGTTTACTAGGGAGTTAAAATAAAAATATAAAAAACTGAAATCCTTTCATAAATTTCAATATATGATATGTGAACATGTTTTGCTGGACGAATACACATGGGAGTATACCAATGTTCAAAATGCCAAAAAATTTATGAATCAATGGATCAGAATACTACAACAATGGAAATTCTGCACTTTAGTGTTCATCTTGTTTATTTGGCGATTTTCTGTTCTTTTTTTTTTTTTACCTTGCGGTTTTCGTTAACAAATGGCCTGTTATAGTAAGTGATGAATAAGTTAAATTTGTTAAGTGATGGCTAAACGAACTTTTATAAATACAAAAGGATCCTTACACACTATTTTTGATGATATTGAAACAATAATCCATTGATGTTTTGATAATCAGACATTTCAAAATGAACTACAGAATACGCGACTTGATATGGCCCAATCGTTATACGCAGCAACACATAACTCATGCCAGTTTCAAAAAGCGGTCTGGGTAGTTTAAACAAAGTACTTTGGCTGCGGAGCAGCAACACACTTTATATTGATGTTGGAGAAGCGTTGCTTTAGGTCAATGCCCATTGAAATTTCTTCAGAGTTCCGCTTGTTTATTTGGCGATTTTTTTATTGTTTATTTTTAGTTGTGGTGGCAATGGCCGCAACGGTTGAAAAATATGTCTGTTTTGGCGTTTTCATTGGTTGCGGAAAAGAGACTTGGCGAAATCGGAATCTAAAGTGCAGAACCCTACAAGAGCTATCACATTCAATCGTGACAGGAATATAACATTATTCAATAACCGTAGAACTTTATGAAGAAGCAGTTGTTCAAATACTATAAGAAGCGCAACCCAATTAAGAAAGAGAAGACTGTTAACTGATGGTTAAATTAACTTTGGTAAACACATAAATAAATCATTAGAATGAAACAATAATCTGTTTATATTTTGAAAGCCAGACTATTCAAAATAAATTACTGACTTGATATGGGTTCATACATGATGCACAGCTAGACACATTTCCTGCCAGTTTTAAAACTTACGCACATAAACAAAATCACGTGAAAATCAGCATTTATTTTAAATAAAAGCATTTGAAATGAAAATTTCTTGTGTTACGCGAGAAGATTAATCTGTTTTAAATAGTATCATATTTTTTTTTTATTTTAAGGCTTTACATTTCAATTGAAGCTACGGACATCATGCTCACATGAGATAACAAAGTTTTATTTTTTATTCAATTAAAACTAAACAAGAAAATTATTTAACTATATTTTAAGGCTTTTTGAATATCGTTACATCAGATTTAGCATTGTACAGGATTCAATACATTTTTTTTTTACAAACTACAATAAAATACAAATTGGGACATTGTTGTAGAAGGTTATCACTCTCTTCCTTTCATCCTCGAATTCCAAGAATGGTTTCTCCGACATACAATTTGTATAATATCCATACCTTGTTATAGATAAAGGAGCAGCAAGTCTAGCTTTGCTTAATGGGTTTCGAACCGACTGTTCTTAATTCTAAAATTTAACATACTGACTCCATCAAGCTGTTGTTGTTCTGGTTATTTGAAACGGAGATACTTTCGCTGTTCTCAAAGATATACAGATCAAAGTTTATGTATTCTTCAAACCTTGTATAAATCTTGGTAAATGGCGTTTTTGAATTCTTTTTTAATGAAATCTTCCAAGAATAAATGAAGAGGAAAATAATACGAATCACTATGAGAAACTATGAAATCAATACACATGACTGAAATAATTTAAGCAAAAAAGCAATACACAATGTTTTTTAGCTATGTTACATTATGTATAAAATATTACAAAAAAGATTAAAACATTGAATAAGGTCATTTATATTTTGGTTTATCAAAGTTAAATACTGAATATTTGTTTTAATGATCATCCTTCCATCTACATTAATTAAAAATTACTTGTAAAACACTTAGATGATTTTATTCTGTTAATTATAGAGTGACACATATTACTGTGTTAAAAGAATTTGAACCTATCATTCTGAATAATTCTTTTTTTATTGATCCATTTTATGAAAATCAAAATAATGATAGAAATCCGATACAGCCGTACATCGTTAAGCCATCATCTTCATTTTACATAGTTCTATTGGTTAGGTTGAACAATACTTCCTAAAACTGATTATTGTAATACACATAAAATAGTTACTTTGTACACATAAAATGAAATAATATATATATATATATATATATATATATATGCATAGTTTTTTTATATAAAAGAAGTAGCATTTATAATATGGGTGGCCCAAAGTATTTACATTTATGAAATTTATATTTATATATATATATATAAAGAACATAACTTATCACATAAAATATCAAAGGAGAATTGACAACGAATAAACTAAAAACACTACCATTTTGCACCAAGTGCAACAGTATTCACTATTTACAAGTTATGTAACAAAACATTGCATTCACAATACAAAAACCCTGAAGTGCCCTAAATTATAAATAAGTTGTTCAAAATCCACAGTGCGCATAAGCTGCAGTTGCGAATCTAAATTCATTAGACAAACTCACTATCAAAATGATGAACGGCTAGAACTACATTAGCTGTTTTAAAAAGAGCATAAATATTTGTTCTAAAATATACAGCAGGGTGTGAAATCTGCTACCTAGAAAATCAGCGAAACTCAAAAGATATTAGTAAAGCAAAAAAATATTTAGAAAAAAGCCTAAAATCCAAAATAAATTAATTATTACATCCCGAGAATTGCTTTATCAAGGATTAAAACAGGTAGCCAAAGTAGGATATTATGAACCACTTTATTTCTGCTTGCCAGATAACTAAATCAAGTGATTGGTTTAGTTAAAGGTCCTGTAATCTAGTGGTCTACGTTAATCTGGTCAGGTTAATCTAGTGGTATGTTCCGATAACATGGACTAGACAAACTAATCTTCCGAAAGTTAGAGTCAGCCAGACATGGATTTGAAGCTGTCAATATATATATAGATAATAAAAGTTTATAAATTTTTTTTGAAAGTGCAACTATAAATAAGAAACTAGAATTATTCTACGGAAAAAACTGTATTTAATTACCAATAACTTATCAGATATTACCAGTTGAACTTATCAGTTGTAGAGTATAGGCAGAAAAATCCTATAATACTAAAACATGGTTAAACGCCTGTTATAATAAAAGCACATAATCTGTATGTTCATTGACTTTGATATAATAAGAGTCACGACACTAAACTGCCTCACAAAATTAAATTTTATAGGGCTATGTTCCTACTTCCGAAAACCGAAATCAACCTTTCTCTTTTAAGACTGAAGTAATGAGTTTTAAAAAGACCTTTAAAAGAATTTTGATTTAGCGGCGGGGGAATTCACGAAGGAAAAAAAATAAAAATCCTTTATTCGATTGCCTTTTATTCGCGAACATAATTACCTCACAACGAAAATGAACAATTTTCAATTACTCGTGCGGTGTTTTTCTTCCTTTTTCCAGAAATTCTTTTGGAACGGTGCCGTTTTCAAATGCAAATTACATTATCTCCGCGAATCAGACGTGTACATTTCTCTGTCACATTTATCAATTCTGGTGAACTCTGGCAATACCGACAATTAAATTTCACTAATTAATTTTGCTCTAACTGCGATTATTTTTTCCGCTTTTGTGCTCTTTTTTTTTTTTTTATGTTCTTTGGGAATCGATTTTTGAGAGTAAATACGATGTGGTGGAACACGTGATCAGTGAAAGCGAAAGTTGAATTTGAAGTAAAACAAAATTCTTTTTTATTGCTTTATTCAATTAAAAGCGTAAGTCGCTATCAGTCGGTTGTAGAGAAATTTTAGATCTTTAAGCTGAAGTTGCAGAGCAAAAAATAGTGAAAATTAAAAAAATATTACATAAAATTTAAGAAATAAATAGATGAGGTTTTTATATGAGAAATATTTGAGGGGTAGCAAGTGTATATATATATATATATATATATATACATATATACGTATTTCGTATTTCAAACGTCGGACTTAAAATAATTTCTTTATTTCTCTTTTAAAGGTCTGAATATGAGACATTTCAGGATTTCTGCAATACAAACGCTATAATATTCTTTTTCATACCATTTGTGTGTATCGAATGCCGGTAGTATTTTTCTCGTGCAAAGTGGTTCTGTTTCTAATTCACTCCTATAAATTTTCTTTTGAATTTTGGGTTCATGCATTGTATATATATATATATATATATACAGGGTCATTATAAATAAAATCCCATTTTGAAAATGACGTAAAAAGAAGAAACGCTCGTCACAATGACTTCAAATTTGAACTGAAGATACTTGAAGAAGGGAGGAAACGGTATGGCATCAAAAAAGTTTAAAAGTCCAACCGACCTTTCTCGTCCAATTTGGTATGACCTCGTCGTGGTGGATTGGCTTTTACTGACAGTGTCAGAAACTGTTGAAGGACTTGGAAGTCATTTTTTCCGTCAAAACCGAAACAATTCAGCACATTGAACACTACAATTGGTTTAATGTGCATTTCATGCCAAATACGTTGACATTTTGGTTCGAAATAACACCAGCCGAATTCAATTACTTTACACCGCTTACAGCGCCATCTATTAATACACTTTGGAACTGTTTTTTGATGCCGTACTGTTTCCCCGTCTTCAAGTATTTTCTGTTCAAATTTGAACTCACTGTGATGAGTGTTTTTTTACAGCAGTTTTAAAGTGGAACTTTAATTATAATCTCCGTATATATGTATATATATATATATTCATATAAATGTAGGATTAAAAATAACGTGTTGAGAAACGAACACAAAAAAGAGAAATAAAAAAAAATATTTTTATTCACAACATCATTCCAAAGTTGTTCTTTAATTTAATGTTTACAATACAGACTCAAAATGGCGACCACCCACAGTAAGACATGCTTGGTAGCGACGAAGGAATGACTGGCGAACAGTTCCAAAGAGAGTGCCAGGCATTTCGCAGCCGCATGGGGCAGTCGAGCTACAAGGTCCTCCATTGAGTCAACTGGAGTCTCGGAAATGAAACACATAGAGCAGTCGGAGTTGCCAACCAGTGTCAGAAATCTTTTTGCAGAGCGTCACAAAATAAAAAAAATAGCAAAAACAAGTAAAAACAATTAGAATAAGTACAAAAAATAACAAAAATTAAAAAAAAACCCACTTTTAATTAAAAAAAAATTAACAAAAAAAATTCCAATAATTCATCTCTCGATAAATATATTTAAAACTTTTTAGTTCAGTGTATACATAACACCATTTAAATCTTATATGTATAAAATTTCATTAGATTCTGGATATCATTATGAAGGTTATGAATATTATCGTAAGACGGTGTAGAAAACAATAGAGAGTTTTTGCATACCGTACGTTAGTTACCGTAGGACGTCCGTTAGCTTTGTCTCCCTAGCGCGCATGCGCAGTTTCCTATGAGCATGCGGGGTAGGGAGAAAAAGCTAACGGACGTCCTGTACGGTAACTAACGTACGTATAAAAAACTCTATAATATCTTTATCAGAAATTTAATTCCAAATTTTGAATGCATGAATTCAATATCTTCGCAACTCGTGATTAAAATTGCTGTTGACAATAAAATAAACTGTTTTTAAAACTAAAAGACAGAACTTTGAAATAAAACAATTTTTTAATTTACGTTATTTTTTTACCAAAAATGATGTTTTGAATGTGATCAATTACACTGATGTCCATAAATTAAGGATAATTCAGAATCACACAGAAATTTAACTCTAAAATAAAAATTTCACCTGTAGAATTATCACACACATCTTGAAGAAGAACATGCAAATTACAGGAAACCACCAGATGGCGCGGATAGTACGTCACAATGACGAGTGTAAGAGGGTATATAAGGAATGGTGTCAAAGAAGTAAAATTGTTCACAAGCGCTTTAAAAGCCTTTCAGTGCAATAATCGCATAGTTATGGCACAAAGGAAGCATTTGGATGATTTTTTAAGTGGTATAATTATCAGACGACTGGAATGTGGACGTACCCAGCTGGAAGTATCCGAGGAACTTGGAATCGCCCAGAGTGTCATCTCCAGGCTTTGGCAACGATTCCAAGATGATGGTAATGTGAGTAGATGTTACAGCACAGGTCGCCCCCGAGTTACAACGCCGAATGAGGACCGGTATTTAGCAGTTAATGCCAAAAGAAACAGACGGAGGACAGCATCAGATCTGTCTCGTCAGCTCTCTTCAGCTTCCGGTACGACAGTTTCAAGGCAGACCGTGTACAGACGCTTAGGACACATTGGTCTATATGCTCGTAGGCCTGTCAGACGTGTTCTACTTACCGCAACTCACTGTCGCCTGCGATTAACCTGGAGTAGTGAGAATGCATTGTTTGTTGACACCGCAATAGTGGTCTTGTGTGATGTTTTCCGACGAGTCCAGGTTTAGTTTGCAGTCTGATTCTCGCCGGACTTTCATGTGGAGAGCGCCAGGTACCCGTTACCGCCAAGAGAACACCACTGAACACCGTTACGGTGGTGCAGGATGGCTCGTTTGGGAAAGAATTATTCTTGGTTCGAGAACTGACCTGCATGTTCAGAGTGTAACTATGACAGGCCACATCTATCGGGATGTCATTCTGGAACAACATGCACGTTTGTTTCGGGGCGCCATGGGTGCTGAATTTCTGTTTATGAATGACAACGCCCGTCCTCACCGTGCAAACATTGTACACGAATGCCTTCAATTGGAGGATATCACCCGTATGGATTGGCCAGCATACTCCAAACTTGAATCCAATAGAGCATGTGTGAGATATGCTTGGCCGACGAATAGCAGCCCGTCAACCCCGTCCCACCTGTCAACCGGAACTTCGGAGGGCATTGCTGGATGAGTGGTGTAATATTCCCCAAGATCAGATTGATAATTTGATACTCAGCATGCCTAGGCGTTGTAAGGCCTGTATTGCATCGTCCGGGAGACATACTCCATACTAACCATCATACTAACCATGTTATACTGTTTTTTGTAAGTAGGTTCTTTTTGAAATTTGCTCCAGGGAGTAAAAATCGCAATTTTTATTAATTATGTCAAACATATAGCATTTTTTTTTGCTCTTTACCTTTTTTGTTTAATAAATAGACTTTACAAATAAGTCAAATTTGTTTTGCTTCTGTCTCTTTCTTTGCATGAACTTCATTATCCTTAATTTATGGACATGAGTGTACCTTAATTTTTAGCACTTTGGTTCAAAAGTCACAGACTTGCTCTTTATAATGGGTGACACCACGTGTGTTGGTCAATGTATTTCCCAGCAGTGATGTGGAAGAAAGAGTAACACTTTCTTATTGTAGATTAATACGGAGATCCTTGGCCGCGTAGCTGCCACTAGCTCCTTCATTATTAAGTTGAAACATAGCAGTGGTCTTTAGCCCTTTGAGTTAATAAGAAAAAAAATATATTTAAATTCTTTTTTAAGAGATTTATTTATTTAATAAAATTATAAAATGAAAAAATAAAAAATAATTAAAAAAAAATTGGAGTGTAGATGTTGATGAAATCAGTCGCATGTAATCAAAAATACAACAGAAGAGATCATTAGATCAAATAAAAAAAATTTTTTGTATAACTTAAAATTTTTTTTTCTAATCTGCTATTCATATTGCTAACATAAAAATAGTAATAAATACTATCAAATGGTAATACATATTTTTAAAAATTCTAGAATTTTTAAGTCAAAGTAACTTCGTACATGTGCAGCAAAAATATTTTCTTTGGCATATTTTTTGAAATCATTGTAGTGCCTTTTTTAAAATTAATTCAATTCACATCATGAAGTCGTTTGAAATATAAATAAGGAATAAATATATACACAATAAGAAATAAAATAATGCTTAAATACTAAATAATAATAAATCTTATATTTATAGATTATTTTTAGTGCATTTATACGATAAATGCTCTCCTGAAATTGACGGCTGCGTGATGGCCAATTGGCTAGCGCTCTGGCCTTTGGTACTACAGGCTTCAGGTAGGAATCCTGGCGATGGCATGGACGGTCGTTTGCGAGTGGTTCGGAATCCACGTTAAACGTAGTTCCCAGTCTAATTAGCCTAAAGTTTTACCAATCTAATTAGCCTAAATGACAGTAGAGCGACAAACCAAAACCAAACCTGAAATTGACGCTTAAAAACTCACGTAAATAATGACTTAATTAAAATATTCTGTTAATGAAATGAAATTTTCAAAATTATATATAATTAATTTATTACAGCTTGATAAATTTATTTATTTGTTACTTCTACAGAATTTTCTTGAATTACGTAATTTTTCTTAACATAGGTTTGGGTCGTGTTAAAAATATTAAAAATAGCATAAAAAATTTCTTTTTTATTCGTTTAAAAATATTAAGAATGGAAAGTTCATGATAATATTCCATAAACAAGCTATGAGAGTTCAATTAACTTTAAAATTGATTTTGTTTTCTTATTTAGATGTTTAAGATATAAAAAAATACAATAAGGGAAAAAAATTTAAGAAAAAAACCTTTTTGTTTTAAACTAAGCAGATGTTTACAGTATACTTGATTATTTTTTTAATGTTTAAAAATGATGCCGTTATAGTATGACTTCTGTGACGTCCACACTAAAAGGCGTAAGGAAAAAATAAGAATATAAGTAATTATTTAAAGCAGATTAATCTCTTTTTGTATCACCAGACATTTTCATTAAAAAAACATTTGTTTAATACAAGCGCTCGTTTGCAGAGTGCTTTTATTTACGTAAGATTTGAAATTGATCTGAAGTATGCGTTGCTAATACAAACGATTTGCCAATGTGAAGTCACGTGCTCTGTATTTCATTTTGAGTCGTCTGGTTCTCAGAATGTAAACAGACTACTTGTTTCCAATATCCTTCAAATAGTTTTCCCTAAGGATCAATAGTGTTTATGATAATTATTTAAATCATCACTTTTTTATGTCTATTCATGTTCAATTGATGATATAAGTCAGGAGCGGCCAACCCGCTGCCCGCCTTGAACATTTTTCCGGCCCATGAGATGTATTACACTTTTACAAAATATATTTATTTTATAATGGCCAAAGTAGTAAAATCCAATGTATTAAAAAAAAACAACAATATATTAAACCAATGTATTATTTGTGCACCCATATATTCAAAAATTAATATATTGAACTTATGATTAACTTTGAATTTAAAATAATATTTTTGCGAATTTATGACAGATATATTATTGTAGATTATTACGGAGATCCTTGGCCGCGTAGTGGCCACTAGCTCCATCATTGTAAAATGTTGAAACACAGCGGTGGTCTCAAGACCTTTGATCTAACAAGAAAAATAGATAATTAAATGCCCTTTTTTAAAAAAAAAATTTATTTATTTAATAAAATTATAAAATGAAAAAATAACAAAAAATTCAAAAATGTAGATATTGATGAAATCAGTTGCATGTAATAAAAAAAAAAAAAAATAAAACCTAATGAGCAAAGATCAAATTAGGAGAAAATTATGACAGATATTACCTGTTTTATTGAGGAATTTACAGTTCCGAGTTCGCAGAATATTTAAATTATATCATGCAAACTCATGATGCGCGCGCATCGATTTGCTAAAGCGAAGTGAAAGAGTGGAGAAACACATATCGCACTCTTAAAATAAATATTTCTTAGTGCTTTCATTTTTATTTCATTTATATTTGTATCTTTTTTATATTTCATTTTTAGTATTCTATATTTCTTTACAACGTGCGTTTAGTATCATTATTATTGTAATATCTATGTTTACATGTAAGAATAAACACAAAAATAATAACTCATTATGTTTCAATTTTTCACTCCAAAAAAATTCTACTATAGGGAGTCCAAATCTAATATGGCGATATATAATTTTATATGCGGCCCGCGGAGTTAGGATGCATTTCCGAAGTGGCCTGCAAGATCATTTGGGTTGGTCACCTCTGATAAAAGTGATAAATTATGTTCACACATAAAAAATTAAAAATTCGAAAAAAATATTTTAGTTCTCTTTTTTTTTTTTATAATATACATTTGTATATTTATTTAAATATAAATCTGCCATAAGCAAAAAGAGCATTGATATTTTCAACAACAAATGTATGCATAAAATGTATGCTTTGTGACTTAGAAGATTCCAAACTTTAGAACATCAGTTCGAGTGTAATCGGACTGAATATACACATGTTTATAAAGAGGGTAGAGACAATAAATCTGTAGGCTGGAAAATTTTCAATCATTCTTGTGGAGAATGTAAATGCCCTAGATGATGCCCTTGCAATTGTTAATTTTCAGTTTCTTTGGCGCAATGTAGAAGATGTAGTGTAGTAGTTCTCATTCATATAACATCCTGAGTAAAGCTGGATCTATTAAGTATAGGTCATAAGTGTATGAATAGCGAATGACCTATGTCAAACTACCCACCATTTAAAACAACTACAAAAATAAACTTTTAATTAAATTTTTATTTATGAAATTAAATTTTTTTAAAGTTAAAAATAAATGAGACATAGAAGTTAAATGAAATAAATGAGATATAAATTCAGTAAAATTCTATCTATTTTCTACTTTTTGTGTATTTATTTTTCCTTTTGCTGCTTTTCTAGTTTCATTTTCTTCAATTTATTTCCCCCCTTTTTTCCCCTCCTCGTAAACTCATTTAAATGAAGGGAAAAGAAACAAGTTGATTAAATTAAATTTATTTCATCTTATGTGAGAAGTGAAATTAAATTGAATAAAACGTTCTTCAAAAAACTTAGTTGTTTTCCGTTTTTTTTTCTTTTCTTAATCCATTTGATACGAACTTTTTGGTTAAAATATTTTTAAATGAAAAAAATCATTTCGGGATCTTGATATTAAATTTAATCTTTTTTCGGTCAGATATTCATTGAAGCAAAAATTCTTAATTTTGAATACATTTCTTTGAAAGGGAATCTAAAAAATTTAAATATTCTATGAGAAACTCATTTATTTTGTTAATTTCATTACCTTAAACTAAGAAAAATATTTTTATCATTTTATATTCAGCTAAAGATTTTTAAGTTAAAATGGAATGTATTAACAGTGAATCTAGATTTATGCAAGTTTTTAGTTTCCAAAATAAATTAGAAAGGACTTTGATTTTTTTCTGTAAAGTCTTTCTAATTTTTTAAAATTAAATATCTACTGCAAATATTTTTAAGACTGAGGTCGGTATTTACATGAATATGCATTATAAATTAATTCATTTATTATTGCATATTATCACACAACCCAAAGAGTTAGGATGAATTAACTTCATCTTTGATAAAATTACCTTTAGTGTGCTTTGTCAATTTTCATTTTTAAATTCATTCTTTATACATTTATTTTACTATCATGAAATATTTTCGATAAAAATTTATTTAGCTATTATTAAATATTTTTAAGCATTTATTTTCTATTATTAAATACATTTAAGAATTTATTTTACTGTCATCAAATATTTTTAGATAAGCATTTATTTTATTATTACTAAATAGTAAATTAATATTATAAAGTTATACTTAATATTTAATATTTTCAATTATTATTTATTTTTTAATTATTTTATTTTTTAATATCAATATTTTTATGTATTTACTTTACTGTCATCGAATATTTTTATGCATACTGCCAGCGAATATTTTTATGCATTTACTTTACTGTCAGCGAATATGTTTATGCATTTATTTTACTATCATCAATTATTTTTCGATAATAGTTTATCTTACTATTATTAAATATTTTTATGTGTTTACTTTACACTCATCAAATATTTTTATACATTTTCTTTACTATCATGAAATCATTTTATGCATTTATTTTAATATCAGCAAATATTTTTAAGTATTTACTTTGGTATCATGAAATATTTTTATGCGTTCAGTTTACTATCATCAAACAATTATTTTTTTATTTAACCTTATAATTATCTACCATACAATACGCAAATGCGGGGCAGTAACCCTTAAAAGTCCTGTTGGAAGTCATTGTCCT
Organism: Caerostris extrusa; assembly: GCA_021605095.1. NCBI lineage: Eukaryota > Metazoa > Arthropoda > Arachnida > Araneae > Araneidae > Caerostris > Caerostris extrusa. Next base: position 42,025 of record BPLR01019066.1, on the reverse strand, counting down.
CTATTCATCACAAATTTAAGTGCTGTTCGTGACATACGTAAGTGGAACATGAGGTTCATCGATGTTTAAAAACCTTTTTACATTTATGAGCCTGAAGGGACTTTGTTGATAATGGGTTTGTGAACTGCGGGTATGCTAGCGATGATTTTTTTTTTTTTGGGGAGGGGGCGGCTCAAAAGAAGAAAAACGATCTATAAAAATATGAATGAGATAAGAATATGAAGCCTTAAAATCCATTGTAGTAATCTTTCAAATTTCTGGATTGTTTCAAAGTCTATAATATTAATATAATACTCTACAGCCGAATGCGTAAAAAATTGGTAAGACTCCAAGTTGGACGGATTCTAACATTGTGACACACTGGGAGGAAAGGTATTTTCGATAAATATTTATATAATATAAATTTTTAATTAATATTTTTTTTTAAATAAATGTTTTTTTTAAATGAATAAATTTTATATTAATATTAATTTCGGTAAATATAATTTTAGTTTTTAATAATTAAAATTTATGAATTATATAATATTAAGCGAAAATTAACAATAACTATTAAACTTTTTCTACAAAATTGCTTTGTGCTGCGCATATCTGTGCAGCACCCCTGACAAGTAATCGACTTGTCCATTTCCTGCATTTAAAAAGGTTGTTTACCTTTCCACACAATCGGTGGTTGGATTATAATAAGGGCAGGTTTCCATGGTATGAGAAGGGTTACAATACATCAGTCATCAAATCAAAATACCAAATATATGGAAATATTATTTCTATAGAGATAAAAAAGAAACATTAGTTTAACATATTTGTGCAAGTAATTCCTTTTTTTTTTTTTTCATCATAAAGTTTTTAATTTATCATTGTTTAAATGAGGGATGACCAACTCAAATGATCTTGCTGGCCACTTTGGAAATGCATTTCACTCCACGGGCCGCATTTAAAATTATATATCCCCTCTATTAGATTTTGATCACCCCATTTTTTGAAACATAATGAGCATTTTTTGTAGTATAACGAAACATAATTTTGAAAAACTGAAACAAAATGAGTTATTATTTTTGTGTTTACTATTATTCTTACATGCAAACATAGATGATATAATAATAATGATACTAAACGCACATTGTAAAGAATTATTTAGCACTATAAAGGATATATAAAAAATATATAAATATTAACGAAATAAAAAAATGAAAATCATTACTAAAATATTTATTTTACTAGTGCAATATTTGTTTGTCCACTCTTTCACATAGCTTTTGCAAATCGATGAGCGCGCACCATGAGTTCGCAGAATATGATTTAATTATTCTGCGAACTCACAACTGCAAACTCATAAATAAAACAAGCAATATCTGTCCTATATTCGTAAGAATATTATTTTAAAATCAAAGTTAATTTTTTCTCATCATTTCGACAGTTAATTTTTAAATATATGGATGCAAACATAGTGCATTTTTTTAATACATTTGTTTTCACCACTCTGATCGTTATAAAAATATATATATTTTGTAAAAGTATGATAAATCTCATGGGCCAGAAAAATGTTCAAGGCTTGCCGCGGGTTGGCCCTGGCTTAAATTCTGATAATTTTTTAAATTCTTCAACATAAAGTTTTGTATTTTATTTTTTCATTGCAAGTATAAATAAATTTGTTACTTTTATTTCAAGTTTTGCGAATTATGTTTTTTTTATTATTTACTAGTATCAAAATAACTGATGGCCTTGGTAAAATCCACCACCATTATAAAATATGCCTTAGCAAAGAATATTCAAAGTATTCGTCTGTATTATCGAAGAACTATCTCCAAAACTATTTGTTTTCTAGTTTATCTTGCATTTCATATTGGCACATGCAGACTTGCAGCCGACATGCCAATCGTTCCAGGGGCGACATAAAACATCTCTCTTCCAAAATTATTCTCCTAAAAAGAAGAAGAGAGAGAGAGATAGCTTTAAAAAAAGTAGGAAATAAAGAAATAAAAAGGGAAGTAGAAATGTTCATCTCAGCTTTTATAAATAGGACCAATAAGCTTTCCAATAATCAACTTTTAAACTTATCAAACTTAATACATCTCAAAGCTTCTCTAGTAATGGTGTCTAAAGCCTTTTGAATAATGATGCTTCATTTTTCGTAGAGCTTATGTGATAAAGCAGAGCGATAATATGCGAAAATAAATTATGTATTTAAGAATGATGCAGTAAAGTTCAGAAGGGCAGCTCGGTTCAGTGGAAGAACGGAAAGAGGAAATTTTGAATATTCTTTTTACTTTATTTTTGATATGATTTTTTTTTTTCCCGATCTTCGCTCAATTTTTTTCAAGATAGCGGCCACTTGATGTAAATGATGATGTTTACACGTTGATGATTATGATTATGACTGTCGATCGATTTTTATCATTTAGAAGTAACAGAGTTTCTGAGTCGTTGATAAAGTAAGTAACTATCTTCGGCCAATTCGCATCCTGTAGTAGTTTCATTTGTTCATTTAATTTTATGCTTAAGAATAAATGCGATTAGGAAAACACAATATCTTGGATTACTGCATATAAATGACATGTAAATGCGATTAAATTAATGTATTGTAATTGAAAAGGAACTCATATCGATTTTAAATATAACTTCTCTGGAAGTTGTATCGTCTTTCAACTAATAAATAAATGACCTACAAGGTTTTATTGATATAATAAATAAAATTAATACCTTTTATTGTGATTAGTATCATATTGTAAATGCATCAGTTGTCAACTCAACTTTTTTATTATTATTAATAATGTTGATGTATAATTGATTTTTTTTTCTTCTTTTTTTGTATATTGAACTGAGGGAATTCAGTTGGAATGAAATACTGCATCTCAAGTCTACTAATTTTAGTCGTAGATTTGTATGATGACTCTGTAAGTTGTAAAGGGTAAAGATAAATCGCAAAAGGTACACAAGGCAAATCAGTAAGCTAAGTCACAAGGCAAATCAGTAAGCTAAGTCACAAGGCAAATCAATAAGCTAAGGCAAATCAATAAGCTACAAAGGGTGTAAGTAGGGTAAATCGCAAAGGGTAAATGATACTCAAAAGTAAGTTTTCCGATAGCTAAAGATTATGATGCTAGGTAAATCTTAAAGTAATTGCAAAAGAGTCATCCTTTGCAAGGTAAATATATGAGGTATGAGTAAACCATAATTGGTAATCGCAAAGGAGGTTAAGGATACGCAAGGTAATTTTGTAAGGATGAAAGGAATCGCAGTAAAATGTAAGATAAATTATAAATATTAAAGGATACTCAAGGTAATTTTGTAAAGATGAAAGGGATCGCAGTAAAATGTAAGATAAATTATAAATATTAAAGGGTACTCAAGGTAAATCGTAAAAGGTAATCGCAAAGGATAAAAAACGTACGAAAGGTAAATATTTAATTTAAATCGTAAAAGTAAATCTCAAAGGGGATAAAGGGTAAATATATGAGTAAATATATACAAATTAAATATATGAGTTAAATCGCAAATGATAATCACAGAATAAAAGGGTGTAGCAAGGTAATTCTGTAAGGTAAATCTTAAAGGGCGGTATGCAAAGTATGTAAAGTTAATAGTAAATTGTAATCACATATGATTAAGGGTAAGCAAGAAAAATCTGTAAAGTAAATTTAATGGGATAGCCTCAAAGGGTAAAAATACTCAGGACGTATATGTAGGAAAATCGTAAAGGATATGGAAGATAAATATGCACTTCTTGAGAAAACACAGCATGAGTGATTTGAAGATCACCCCATTCTCCAGTTCATTGTTCATTGCTGATTGCTGATGGCACAAAAATAACCTCAAGTCGCATACCATGTAGTTTGGAAATAACAATTTAGTCCATCAATTTAACTAAAACAGTCAATTTAAATTTTTTTTGTTGAACATAACTGGAAACTTCGTACAACGGATATCACTTCCCTTGATTTCTTCTATGGGATTATTATGTTAATGATATCGTTAATTAAATTTAGTTACGGGACATGACTCATCAAAAGCAGAAGATCTATGATGACATTGAAACCTTTCGTGAAAGTATGCTACCAGAAAACTGTAAAAAAATCGAGTATCATTTTGATGTGCTTCGTGCAGTTAATAGTGTACGTATACAGATATATTAAAGTAAATTAAATTAAAATTAAATAAGGTTAAATTATCCACTTAAACATACACGTCTTATTTTGTAATAATTTTCACTTATCTGCCATATCATTTGCATTTTAATAAATTTTTGAAATTGTTAAGAAACTTTATGAACATCCTGTATAACCTTCAGGAACACCACCACTAAAGCCATTTGATGGTGTTTGTAAGCATGCCATTTTTATATCGTGAAATATGACATTTCATTTGCAAGGAATTCTACGCATTTCTTACTATTTGTTTCGCTTATATTTAAACACAAAGCGTTTTAATAAACCACTTTGTATTTCGTAAAATAAACTACGTCGTTTTAATTTCTTGAAAAGACCATAGACAATATCAAGGAGTCAAAATTTAATGCAGTACTTATAAGTGTGTCATACAAACTGTATTAACAATTCCCAGTGTTGTCCCAACACCTGAATTTATGTTATGACCTCCCCTTTGCAAGAAAATGTACACCAACCTTAAGCCCGGCACTCATTAAACCAGTTTATAAAGCCAGCCAGGAACGCCACTTTCGAATATTATTAATCCTATATTTAAGGTTCAATTTCTCATCTAATGAAAGCTCCAGTTGACAATGGATGATGCAAAATCCCGTATTAAATCACGAGACCCCCAATTACGAGAGAGAGAGACACACAAGATAATTAAAGTCTGCGAAACATAATCTTCAGTGCGGTACCTCCATTTGGATGACACGTCCAAAGATTGGGATAAAGAGATTCATTAATATATTATAAATAGTTGACGATACTTATTAATCCAGTCTGCGAATGTTTATAATTAAGTTTATTGAGAAAGACAGTTATTTGATGTAATTAATGAAAAGCTGAGCAGCCTGACGTTGGCGGAGAAATAAATTTAAGATGAGGGGGTGAAAAACTTTAATGATGTGATTAAATTTGACTTATGATGTACCAGATTGTCTAGGAAACTATCTAATCAAGAGTAATATATATATGTATATATTATTTTTTCGTTTAAATAATTAATTATTGTGTATTTTATGCTCATTTTTACGAATTTGTTTGAAAGTATGTGAAATAGCACTGAATGGCGACTGTATTCTATAAATAAATTATTATTTTAATGTTTATTTTCATTTTTTATATTAGTCAGTTTTGAAGTTAAATCTAATTAGATTATCAAAATAAAAATTTTTACATAAATGCATCATGGGGGACTCAATATGCACTGGCCAATGTGGGTGCCGTATAAAGGTTATCTTGAGTACAGCCGGACTATATTGGTTATCTTGAGTACAAGGTTATCTTGAGACTAGACAACGGTGTATCTGTTATTTATTTTCCGCTTTTTCAAGTTAAAAATCTTTAATTAAAGGGCCATTCGAAAACAACATAAAATAATTAATAATGTAACACAAAAAAAAGGAAACAAACATATGATTCAGTCCCATGGCCACTTTTAATGCGATATCAATCAAAAGTATCAAAACATATCTTAAAAAATTATTATTATCAATCTAGTTTCAAAATTATGTTTAAATGGCATTTTATGTAAAATATAAGCAAGGCAACATCAGAAATTGTTTAACAATCCAACAGTTTTGCCTAACATAAAATATCACTCTCTAAGCAGTTTTTCAAAAAAAGCTTTTATTATTGAATGTTTTTTATATATAATTATTTTTATGAGTTCTATTAATTTAATAATTTTGTTATAAGTTTAATGTAAGCGGTTATTTAATTTGTAAACAGATGTACTGTATGAAGCAATTTGGTCACTATTACATAAATTATTAAGCAGGGTTGGTTTTTTTTTTTTAGGTTTCTCACTTTTATTCACACTCAGTTCCATTAAATAACTTTATTATACCATATGAGAGTAGATTTGCCAACCTCAATTTAATCAATTGTATAAAGTTTTGATGTTATAGTTGTATCATTTTCTTTTACAAATTCGCCATTAAAAACAAGCTTTCTTTATATAATTTTTAGGTATTTCAGCATTTTTTTTTTTTTTTTTTTTGATGTTGATTTTTTTTTTTTTCAGATTATAATTTTAGTAGAATTTTAGACCTTAAATATATTTTTTTTACCCATAGACGAACTAATCTAATAAGCAAATTAACAATTGAAATAGAAATAGAGTTTCAATATTAATCAAGAAACTGAAAAATATAAATAAATTACAATAATTTCATGGACTGAGCAGGAATCATTGTTGGACTTGCATTGACCTCTAGTCATGGCAAAATCATCATTGCATTGTTCTTGAACAGCTGATGGCATGAAGCCATCAAAAGTTCAAAATTCTCAGATTATATCTTTAAGTACCTAGCATATTGAACCTGTGCTGTACTACCACAATTTGGGATGACCACCCTTAGTAAGATTTAAGATTAGCTGTAACATGTTAGCATTCATCTCCTCAAATCCAATCCAATGAAAGAGGACTTCACGACTTTCCTTTGTGCATTCCCACGACCCTTTTGGCCTGTGCCTGATTTGTCATATTTAGAACCCAGCCTTAACAATTAACACAAATGAACTAATATGTTACGCTATGTGTACAAACGATTTAATAGTATTGCATTGCCAATATAAATAAAAAAAAATTTACTTACCGCTTATTTCTGCAAATATAATCTCGTCGTGAAAAAGCCTCCAAATTAATAATTTTCGCCTTTATTAAAATAAATTTATATTTCTTATTGAACGGCTTTATGAACAAGACGAATTAATGAAAAGTCTTTATTTCTCAATTTTTTGTCCGACGTTAATTTGCAAAATACAATGACACATACGTAATGAAAACATCAAAGTGTGTTAATCGTTAATTTTTTATTGCTGACAAATATATATTATCTTTTATATTATCATAATAATACAATTTTAATGATGAACACGAATAATTTTCAAATACAATCTGCTTTACATTAAATATAAAAATAGTAATTAATTTCAGTAGATTGAATTAATAGATTATTCTAGTAGATTGAATTGCAACATTAAAATGTACCTAGCATATTGATGTTATTATTGCAAAATGTTATATGTTATTGTTATGCTAGATGTTACATGTTATGATTGCAAAATGTTATTGCTAGACTACTTTAGAAGGTATATGTAACAGATACAACGATATCAAAGTGTATCATGGACTAGGAAATCTGCTATACTATATCAACTTTGTGCAAACACAATTTGGAGCGAACATCCCCATTTGAGGTTTTGAGGCATCTTCTTCTCACCCACATCATTCCCAAACTGTAAAGGGGCAGCACAAGCTATAGGCACACTGATGTAGTGTGGTATAGTAGCAGTAGTCTGTCCATCGCCGGCGAATTTCGTGCTACAGGTACCATTCCAACTCTAGTTATGATATTTCGCTACTGAGATCAGATTCCTATAAAAAAAGTAGGTTTGGCCATTTGAAAGTTTTCGAAATCGTTTCACTATAACAATAGAGTTTAACTATTTTATTCCTTATCATTCTAGAGGGCATACCTCAAACCAAAATTTCATTCAGTTTCTGTGATGCTCATGCTAGGGACTCATATATAGAGAAGTTTCTTTATAATCAATTTCCTGTAGATATATATAACACGAGTCCCTTTAAAGGTTTATTTCTACCCTACTCCTTTTTTGTGTTTCAGCGAAGACTATTTTTTTCCTTTTCAATTTTTCTTTTTAAATGTATCTCAAAATGCTACAACCTTTTTCAACTCAGAAAAAAAAAAAGCTGCAGTAATTCGAAACCTCAAGACAAAACATTAATTCTCTTCGTCAATACTCTCACACCCGAACCTCTACAACAGACAAGCGTGTAGGGTGGGGGAAGGGGGGGGGGTAGGTTTAAATGAAATTCTCTCTTAACAAGAACGTTTCTCAATCAAAGTATTGGAGCTCTTTTCCTCCCCACCTCATTCGTCAGAAAAACACAAGAGCGCGCCTGTACAAAACTTGTAATTCTACCTCACATAATTAAAGCAAAGGCAACTCGTGCAAATTTGTAATCCTATTTCTCAGAGACCCCGTTTTCCCCCTTTTACCCCTTTTTTTTTTTTTTTTTTTATATATCCTTCCCTTTTTGTTCTTTTTCTCTCCACCCATATCCCCTTACATGAGAGCTTTTAAAAGAGGGGACGAAATTGTCTTATATTTGATCCCGCTTCAAATAAGCAAATGGTGTTGAGTGCTGCAAAGATTAGCGAGGGGATAAGTTGGTGAGGAGTGAGAGACAAGTTGAAAAAAATAAAAATAAATAAATAAGAAGCTGGAGACAAAACTTACAAAAAAAAGTGCCAGGGCTGTTGATTGTAGCATCCAGAAGATAATGAGATATGAATTTTAATGAGGATTAGTCGATATCTATCGTCTAATAAAAGAGGGAAGCAACGCTTTTGTATTTATTTTTGAGCAAGAACTCTTTGTGGAATTCGCCAGTATCGACAAAGGCAATCAGTGAGTGGAAGGGGGAGGGGAAGGAAAGTTCTGCAAACTATAACGAATCAATCATTTTTTTATATCATTCCTGTCTGGTGTTCCATGTTTCGTTATTTGCATTTATATGTACTTAGTAAGAGGGTGAAAAAAAGATGATTGAAGTAAATAAAAATTAATTACATCTCACTTTTTCTTGTTCGTTTTATTTTTCAAGGCGTACTGAAAATCAATAAATCGTCTTATGAGCTTTATTTACCCTTTTTTTTAATAAAAATAATTATTTTAGGTATTATTTTAATTTTATGGGGGCTGAATGGCCGAGTGGCTAGAGCTCTGGTGCTCGGTACCACAGGTTTTCGGGTTAGAGTCCCAGCAGAGCCATGGATGTTTGTAGTGTTTCGAATCTACTTTAAAACGTAGGTCTCGGTCTAACAGGATCGCAGAGAGTTGCGGAGGTATTGTTACTCCTCGTACAAAGCTTATCTTCAAGCTACACAAACCTCCTGGGTAGTGCTAAGTGAGTAACGTCGATGCAGCGCTTGCCTTTTAAGGCATCGAAGAAAAAAAATTGTTTTTAATTTTAAAATAATTTTGCTTTAAATTTCTTAATTTTCTAACCATGTTTTTTTTTTTTTCTATAATATTTTGCAGTTTAATAGATTCGAAAAAATTTCAATTCCGAGAGTTTCAGTAAAATTCTTTATATATGTTTTTATTGTCAGGTGCAGACACCGGTGGTAGGTGGCGGGCTTGAAGTTTGAGTCCCCCCCAACCCATAAGGGAAATATGCGTTCAAATTTATGGCCCCTTCCTATTTTGATCCAATTGTTTTTTGCTAAATATTTAATATTTAATTGAATCAGTATTTTTCTTATCAATATTAATTGCATTATCTCTCCTGAATGTATTGATTGAAGCGGTTTTTTTCCTGGTTTAGTTTTATTAAGTTTTCATCGATATATTCAAGTTAACATAAACGATGTAATCGATGAGTTAGCAAATGAGAAATGAAGGTTGAATTTAATTTATACTTTGTTTACGTAATTTTTTTTTTAGAAATTAAATTTTTATTTTTTATTTAATACTTCTTAGTTTTAATGTTCTATTTTTATGCATTGGAACCAATTGATGAATTATGATGACAAATGATGTGATGCATGAATTATTAATAAATTAATTAATAGACAGAATTTCGACTTTTTCTATTATTTAGAGTTTAGTATGATTTATTCTGATTTTAACTTTACTTTACGGATACTTTTAATTTTACTAATATTGTTAAAAATAATTCATGTTCAAATATTTATTATCAAACATATTTATAAATAAATTTATTTCAATTAGATTTCTCTGATTTCTTCTGTCAAAAACATAATTTTTTAAAATCTTTTCGATTTAGATTTCAAAATTACATAACAAAACAAAAGAAAATAATTTTTTAAGTCAATTTCTATTTTCTGGAAAGCTAATAGAGATTGAAATTATTGATACAATTAAAAGTTGTTTTATTTAAGAAATTAAAGAAATACTTTTCTGCATATTATTTTTATATATCGGATTAGAGACGCAGTTATCTTATTATTAAAAAAATAGGCAAATATGCACTATAAATCTTATAACTAAAAACGATTTACAAAATCAAGTATACTATTAACTACATACGCAATTATTAAATGAATAGATTAACGTTTAAGAAGTTTCACATTTGAACTCACCAGTATTGATATTAATTATATATGTATTATTAATATATTTAATATCAAACTTACTAATTTTTAAGCTTTCAGAAACTAAGAGAATTGGCTACGATTCTTGTTAAAAACATTTATTAATATTTCTAAATAGAATTTTGCAATGTACTTGAATTATCGATGCTGTTGTTTCATATGGCAAAGTTGGAATTCAATCCATTTACATCAGGCCACTCGCCAAAGAATAATACAACAGTCAATTCTGAATTACACACTACCTAAATGTTAAGGACACATAAAAACAGAATCATTAGAAAAACAATATGAAAACATTTAAAAAATTGTACAAATAAAGCACTAAAAACTAAAGATACATAAAAGTTTAAAAGGAGAAGTAAACGTGTGCTCAGGACACGAGATTTCTGGCCATCCAATACAACAGGCAAAAATCTCTATGTTGCAACCTAAGGTCAAGGCCCAGACAGACGAGTAAGTGCTGCTTATTCATAAAGTCTGTTGTTAAGGTAGGGCATAGGCTAATCAATATGCTTATTCTGCTGAAGTGTTTGCTCAAGCAATCGTGTCCTGCTATCAGTCTGAAGTTAGCCACTGTCTCTTTATGTGGCCTACGACTGAACTCTTTCCAATCATCCTTGATTTTCTCCCAGAGTTTATCCCTTGAATTAATTGATAGTTCTGTGTTGTACGGCGACATGATATTTTCTCGCATACTTCTCTTAAAGGAATCTAAGGGAATGGGACTCCGTCCAATAAATAACTCTGTACCACTCTTTGCCAATGGGTCTGCTTTTCATTACCATATCTACATGGGATGGCATCCATATAGTTTTTACCGTTCATATTTAGCACCCTGATATTTTGTTTTATTTTTCTCAAAACAGGAGATTCAGAATTTTATTACATTATTTACATACATTATATATTCTTAATTTTACAAACAGGAAAAAATGAGAAGCCAATGCAAAATTTCTATAAGAACTTAATGAAGGAAGAAGTAAACAGAAACTAATTATGTATATTAGACGTTAAAATACATTCAATGCGTTGTTTTTCTTTGTAACGATCGATTTTCCAACAGTAACAAATAAAAAATATTTAACAAAACCTCAATTTTCTCAATAAAAAGATATATTAATTTTACTGAATAGGCTTTTGCAATCTATATGAATTTAATGTTCTTAATTTCACACATAGGACAAAGTTGAAAAGAAGCCAATGCAAAATTTCTAAAACAACGTAATAAATAACTGAAGCCAAACTAAAAAAATTTGAACTTTTTTTTTTTCCTTCCACAGATTAAAAGAAGAAGACCCATTTCTTTCCTGTACTTTCTTTAACTTTTAGTCGATTATGAGTTGATGAATTGAACGAAGGGAAAAATTTGAAATTCAAAAATATGCTCGCAAGTAAGAAACACATGCCACGGGGTAGAACAAAGATTTTTTAATTCCTTCGAAAAAGGGACTGGGCGCCTCTGTAAAAGTATGAATACATTAAGGATGGAGGCCTTTCTTTGGTTTTGTGGGAAGATAGAATATTTTGAAGAATCAGGGCTTATTTTAAACTACCTAGACAACTACAAAAGGAAAAAGATTGGGACGGCTTTTGCAGTTTATCGAAAAGTAAATTGCTCCGAGCAGTTTCAGCTCTCATAAATTGAGTTAAAACTTTTTTTTTTAGAGAGAGCTAGCCACCAGTGTTTTTCAGCTTCAGCTGAGGAACAACTGCCTTATTTCCGATATTGCAAATCTTATTTATTCAATTATAAGGTTTAAAGAAATTTTCAGATCGGATGAGAATTTTTTTATTTAATATTCGAGATTGTGGTAGGTCAACATAATTCATTTTAAACTTCAATCTCAATCTACGAACTAAAATGAATGGAAGTTTAGATTGATTTTTTTATCTTCATTTCCAAAGAAAATAATAAACGCTATTGTGTAGTATGGGTGTGGTATTGGTTCAGTAAAGTTGAATGTTCTCATGGTGGAAACTCATTTTTTTAATGATTAGATGAATCATTTAGCTGTCATATTTATTTTGAAACGACACATGTACACTACACATATAAAAATAAACACAAGGAAAATAACTTATAAAGTCATATTAAAACAAACTTTTCTTAATTGTATTTCTCTACTGCCTGAACGCTTCAGCGCTCTGTTGATACTATTTCTCCCCTCGGACCTCTAGGTTTCAAAGTCCAAAGTGTTCAAATTGAATGACTAATTAACCTTGATCTCTTCCCCATTCCTATTCCTTGCTATCTTCCACGTGAAGTTTGTTATATAATTCCCATGGAATGCTTGGGTTGATTTTTACAAACAGTTTGTATAGTAAAGGGTTTTTATTTTAATCTCTGACATGCATTGTTAGTTATACAACTCAATTTAAAATTTGAATCTTCAGGTCTGCTATCTTAAAGTCTAAATCAGTGGTTTCAAAGGGTGTGCACTAGAAAAAATCCAATTGCGCGCTGTGGTATTCCAGAGAAATAGGACAAATGAAAAAGTAAACGTTGTTCTTTTCTTTTCAGTTTTCCAATTCAAACACACCTTTCATTGCAAACAATACAATTTTCTGTTATTTTTTCTTTTATCCACACAAATGCGCCAAACAGCGATAATGCGCCAAACTATGTTTTCCAGAAACCCCGTCTGGGTAACTTCCATGGTTGGTTACTGGAAGCGTCAGTGTACGTCTATGTGATTTTCAATGATGGAAAAATTTCCATTGCTGACTATGAGACTCTGTAAATAGTACTCAATGGAGTTGATCATCTAAATCATCTAGAAGTAATATCCACTGATTGTAGATTGAGGATTAAACATAAGAAATTGTCTCTTGAAACTTTTAGGATTCCTAAAAAGAAAAATGACGTACGAGAAACGTCATATGATGGTTGAAAAAACAACGTCAGTAAAATGACATTCAATATCTTTGAATATTTTACCTCAATTTTCAATGTCATGTTTATGTCAATTAAGATTTTATACCCTCACCTCAATAAAGAGTAAAAGAGTGGAAACCTCCTGAGGAAATGAGAGGTTGCCTTTCAAATAATGAAGAAATCTGTTGGACACTTCAGGCTCATATTTATCATAAACACAAGAAAAAAATACACCTGGAAGGCTTTTTATTTTATTATTTATCGATTTTTTTTTTTTTTAGTGGTAGGGAGAATATTTGACTTAACTGTTATAACATATTTCTCAGAAATTTTTATATAATGCGCCTAAAATTATTTTATAGGATTTTAAATACGTCTCGACTTGAGAACCAGTGGTCTAATTCAATGATTTTTTAAAAAATATTTGTAGATAAAAACAATTGCTTGAAGTTGCTAAATGTAGAAATTAAAGTAAATCTTAAGTGCAAAGAAAAAAAAAAATGTGTTGTTTTTCTAATTAGGTTTAAAACTGTAATTTTAATTAAAATCAAATTATATATGAAAAGAAGCAGAATGCTTGAAGTTGGTAAATTTAAAAATTTAATTTAATCACAAAGTAGTTTTATAAGGGCTGAGAAAAAAATTTATTGAATATATAACTTAGATTTTGGCTGCAGTTTCACTTAAAATAAAACTTTAAAAAAATTAATTTAAAGAAAAGAAATCTAACCATCGAAAATTATATTTTGTTTTTGAATTTTCTACTATATTCATTTGAATGACGAATTTGTTAATGTATATGCAGATGACTTGCAAGAAATTGTAAGATGTTCTATTGTAATATATTTATGACACGCACTGTAGATATAATTTCTATTCTCTGCAATTACAGAAAACAAAAATAATATGTAATTTTGAAAATTATATTTATTATATTATTGAAAAATAGTTAAAAAATTCTCAATTTTTATAATAGCATGAAAATAGAATAGAAAGCTATTAGCCACTAAAAACTTGGCAAAATTAAGCACTTCTCTCTTAGAAAACAAGAAGGTTTCCTTAATTACATCATAATTAATTTGGCTATATAATTTTTACTTTTCATAATTTGCTACAGAACATTTTATATTTGAGAAATATTACATGTTATTATTATTACATTATGTTATTGCAAGATTTAAATTATGTAATTTATTGGAAGTTGAGCATAATTGCTTCTGGTTATAAATGAATGTTTAACTTTCTGATTAAGCAAATGTATGTGTGTTTTTCTTATGCTACAAATGTATTGTTTTTCGTTAGATATATATAATTATTTAATATTGAATATACGAATATAATAACATAATGGAGTAATGTTAATATATCATAAAAAATAACAGATTTGCAGAAATATATTTAATATTATGAAAATATTTATATATTTTTAAAAATAATAATATTTTGAAAAATAGGAAAATTTTTATTTGATTTTCTAGATAATTTAATTTTTCAAAATATTTTACGATTTCATCATAAATTAGTTATTAATGATGATTGATTAAAAATGTGTAGTTTCTTTTATTAAATTACTTATATGAGTTGGATTAGAAATGAATACTATGGTTATAAATGTGAATTTTTGTAAAAGATATATTTTTTATTTATTTCTTTTTAGAAAAAAAAAAAAATAGCAAACATTTCCTGCTGTAAAATTTGGAACATTTTATTAAACTTATCTGAATAAAACTATATTTTTAAAGCCGATTATATTTTTATTATTTTAAATATTTTCCATTTCCTGTTAATCAGGTTAAATGCTAGTTAAATGTTAATTATTTAAAGTTAATTAAGAATAAACGCATAAATATAGTAATTGATAATATTAGTATCGGAATTATTATTGATAATAGTAGTAGGAATTATTAATATTAGTAATAAAAATGTTTCTTCTTGTCTTTTTAAGTTAAATTAAATCTATCAGCTAGAAAGTCTATCCATTATGTATAGTTGCATGGAAGAAATTGTAAATTAAATATATACTGCTCACATGGGCAGTACAGAAATAAGGTATCGTTTAGAAAGAATACTTCTTTGCTTTTCCCCAGAATCTTCTTAACTTAAATTAAATCTATTGGCCAGAAAAGTCTATCCGTAAAATATAGTAGCATGGGAGAAATTGTAAATTTGGGGAAATTGTAAATCATGGGCTAAGGAAAACAACTGGAAAGCATATTTTTCTTATTCTTTCTTCCTTAAAATACATTTTATTTTGTATCTACGACAATACATTTCTAATGCAAATTGGTGCTAGAATAAAGCGTTTCAGATATCAAAACAATAGGATCGATAGTTCTGAATTTCAATCGACATAATCCTTTCTTAATTTGCGGAGCATGGCTTCCACCAAATCCGTGCATTATTGTTCCTAATTACTCCAGTGGAAGCAAACAATAATATGTGTTCAATACCTCAAAAAGCATTCCGGTAATTACCGCTTGCGTCGAAAGGGAGTGGTTGTATCAGTGCATCGCTTAAGCAAAACTTAATAATTTTGGCTTTGGCCGAATTCGAAACAATCGAAAAGGCAGCAGCAGAATTCATTCCATCTGCGATCTTTGTATTAATTGGAGTATTCCGACTTGCTTTAACTAATGGCTTTCTGCTGGCCGTGCGTGAAGCAAACCGTCTGCGCACATGCATGCCGAAATCATTTGGGCCCAGCAAATTTATGCATCGCAGTTGGAACCTAATAGCCCCTCTCATAAATCAGGGTTCGGGGCCTTTTCTATGACATTCGGAACAACTGTCCGTCTGTTTGTGCACCGGAGTCCTATTGGATCAGCTATTTGTCAAAACGTTCGTTCCCTCCACCATTCGATATTGTGGAATGATGTTGGAATGGCGCAGGACTTGCTACTGTTCGATTTATGCTTTTAGTCAGTCACTGAGTGGGGAGAATGTTAATGGGTTAAGCGGCTCATAAATTATACAAAAGCCAAGTCACTTTCTTTCTCTTCTGTAGCTGTTTAATTCATTAGCGTGGCCACTGCTCGTGTGTGTGTATCGTCTGTAATTGTTTTGCTGGAAACTTTTTCACTGGAATGTTGTTTTTTACATATTCTTAATGTAGTTGGGTCCCTTATTTCGTGTGTCATGTCGTTTCTAATTGTTTGAGAAATGCTTTCGGATAGCAACGTACGTGTATAATTCCTTAAAACAAATGGTTTGTTTATATTTTATGTTTACTCTTTTGTTTATATGAGACAAAAATATCAACGGTCAGTAAGAAATAAATAAGCATAAAAAAAAGTAGGTTAATGGAAAAATTATTGAAGAATTTAGACAATATTTTAAACAAATTTATTAAACAATAATTAGCCAGAAATTATTTTTTTTGCAAAAGTATATTTCATTTTGTATTTTTATATATAAATATACATAGCTTATTAAGTTTGTCTCTTTATATATATATATATATATATATATATATATATATATATATCTATTATGTATATATATATACATTGAACAAAAATTTAAAAAGAATTAGACATTTTGTTAGAACAATTCTTGGTATAACAAATACATATTCTTTTTAGTTCCCGTACCAAATTTCATGTTATTACAGTATCACATTATAAATAAAATTATGCCTGTATTTTGAAAGATTATTATAATGCACTTTAACATCAATTCAACAATTCATCAGTCAGTGCATACTATACAATAATATTAAGCTCAAAGGACAGTAACCATCATTCAAGGCCTATCCAACAACGTTGACGAGGTTTGTATCAAAAGGAGATTCTTTTGAAGGTAAGGGGGCATATGAAAGGAATTATTTATAACGAACCTTTAGGTGATAATACAATAACAAAGCTCAAGTTTGGTGACATAAGCTAATATGCTGAAAATCATTTTTGCTAGAAAAACATGCTTGCTGATAAACTGAAATGAATGATCCTGTAGCATAACAATTCCAAACTCCACAGAGCAAGAATGACTAATAATGTTCTAAAAGAATTTGTCTGGGGAGCGATGTTTCCCATCCACCTCATTTTTTTCGACATTTCTCCAGCATATAGGCGACTCTTTGATAAGTTTACACAATTTTTTTCACGATTTAGTTTTATCAAAAATATTATCAAATTTAAAGACTGAAAGAGTCTGAAATGAAAGTATGTTTTTTTCTATGGCGGTACAAAATTAAGTTTACAAAAAGCTGATGGGCGGGTAGTTACTATTGAAAATAATTGTTACTAAGTTGGTGATCAAATAAACCTATTTTTGGTTATTTTTTATTTTTATTACAATCAGAAAAAACGGGCAATTTTTTTTTTTTTTTTTTTATAACTTTATTCAAAGTTATCTATTAAAAATCTATATTCCATTCAAAAAATGAGATACAATGTAAGATAACACAATATATGCAGATCGTACTTTATTGAAATCATGAGCTACGTATAAATTTCTACAATCGAACAATTGACGTTAAATGGCAAATAAACGTTTCTATGAGAAAATTATGTGTGATCCTGTTGTGGTGTGTTGCTGTGACATATCCTCAGTGTCCTGCAGTGCGGGACGGGCATCCGTGAGTAGTCTACTCAGGGATGGAGGGAAGGGGGGGGCAGCTTCTGTTCTGATGGAGCACCCGTAGGTAGAAGTCTGACTTTTTGCTCCGGAACGCTCTTTACAGTCATGGGAGACCGGGACTTACGGCTTAAAGTGGATTCCGAACCACTACAAACATCCATGGCACCGCCATGGATGTTAGAATTATAGATAGATATCATAGAATCATAGATATATTAGAACAATATCTTGTTCAACAATAACAGAAAGTTTAACGAAATTCTCCGATAATTAAATTAAAAAATTAAGATATTTTGTAAGATTACTATTTTGTTTATAATCAATATTTTCTTTCATTGTAATCTATTAGAAACTCATCTGATATAAATTTGATTCATTGTTTGTACGGATGTAATGGGTGATATGTGTCTTTTTAATAACTAAAAAGATGTGCACATATAATGAATGATTTTTATTTTCAGAATTCATTATATGTCTCACTGGTGCACAGCAAAAATTACAAAAAATATATTTGCCTTTATTTTTTTCTCTGTATTAACATAATAATTTGCATATTTTTAAAGAAATAAATATGCTAGTTGTTATTTTAAATTAGTGTTTATAACAATAACTATCTTTTACAACAGTCTAATTTTTTCAATTCCCACTATTAGTTCACACTCTCCCTATATATCTTGTTCAAATTTTTAATCCCTCATAAATATTTTTTATTCCTCCACTCCAGTTCAAATACATTTTTTTTTGAACTTATAGTGGATGACACTTGATGTTAATACCGTTTTTTCAAATATTAATTCATTCATTAAATGTAATTAATTAATTTTAGTTTTTTTTTTTTAGATTTAAATTGCATGCATATAATAACAGATGGCGCCAGATGTAAGAGAAAATTTCAACTTTATTAGTAAAGGACTTTTCTACAATATCGTGGAAAAAAAATTGACTTAAAATTTTTTTTTATATTACTTTGTTATAGCAATATTTTCAAGACAATATCAATTTTAATTCAGTGGAAAATTTACAGAGCTTTCATTACAACTTTTTGAAAGTTAGGGCGAGGTACACATGACAATGATCGTGTTAGCTTGAAAAATCACCTGATTTACAAGATATTTTAAAATTATATTAAAAAAATCAAGACTGAAAGAGTAATAAATGAAAAAAAAATGAAAATACTCCTAGATTTTAGAGATGTGAATTCCTTTAAATGTATCATTTTCAGTATCATCACAGTAATGCAATTTCTGGTGCACTCAACCAATCTAGTACACAATAATAAAGGTATTTTATGATTTGTAATAGATTTATTCCCACAGAGACATCACAGTTACTGTCTCTGCTGATGAATGCATGGTCAGCAAGTGCCCAGAAAGAAAAGGACGGGAAATAAATGGCGCCCATCGGGGGAGCCATTTTCCACTGGTACTTTCGAAAAGGGAGAAAAAAAAAAAAAAAGGAACGAGTCTGCATTTAGAGATCAAAGTGAGAGCTCTAATTCCTCTGCATTTGTGCAGCTCCCAAGTGTGCGGCCATTATCTTGGAGATATAGTGCGTCTGTGTTGGAAAACATAATTATTTTGCTTGATAAAGCCTGGCCACATCTGCGTTAAATTCTGCGAGCCGTCAGAGCGTAAGTTTTTCTTCTGCCATTGAGATTCAAGTACATTTAATGAGGTGTTAGGCTACAAAAAGAGATTTATTTTTGAATTCACGAAATAAAGTAAGAGGTTAAATATAAATGCGCTTGAGTTAAAAGAATACACATAGTTATCTTAGGGGAAGAATTTATGGTGTGCTATAATATTAATTTTTGTAAGTGGTAGATTTAAAAGACACTGAATTTTATTGTTACTGTAATGTGTAATAAAATATAAATTGCAATAAAATATCATGAAATTATTAATTTATTTCTGGATAAATAATTCTATACTGATATTACGTAATTAATATGGTTTATAATATTTAAGTAGCCTCGATTCATGATTACTGTAAAAATCCAAAGCTAAGGTAGGTACGAATCTGTTGGAAATGCTATTTTCAGTCTGTATGATTGAGATTGGCGTGATTAAGCGTCTCGTAGCGACAATACTTGAAATTCTTTTGCATACTTGGCGCAATTTCTTCTACAAACCAGACCATTATATTTCATTTAGGAAACCAGCGCTTATTCTCCTTATAAACTTCAGTGAGCAATTTATTGAACACTGCTGGAACACAATGATATAAAAGGTTTATAAGAATTTGCTTTCACTGCTTTCAATTATGATGAGACTCGATGTCAATTATGGCAGCGTGCATAAGAGTCTCGCATCGACAATTGGAATGCCACTCGGTAATTTTCAGGGGGAATTTTTAAAATACTTGGCGCAATTATTTTTACAAAACCAGGCCATTATATCATACATTAGACCACTTACTTTAGGAAACGAAGGTTTTTTGTCCTTATAACCTTCAGTGTTCAATTTCTTGAACACTGCTGGAATACAATGATACAAAAAGGTTTGTAAGAATTACTTTGCTGTCACTTCTTCACTATGATGAGACTCGATGTCAATTATGGCAGCGTGCATAAGTGTCTCACATCGATAACTGGAATGCTACTTGAGAAATTTTCTTTCACACTTGGCGTAATTTGTTTTTGTAACTAAACCCTTAAAAGTCCTCCAAGAAAGTAACCTCTCACTTATATCCTTAAATGACCTGGTTTGCGCCGCCAGATGAATATATCTATATATAGATAGATAGATTACGTATGTATATTTAATTATAAATGTGGCTATATACTAAAATAATTTTTACAAAATAGTATAAATTAAAATTACGATTATTATTTTTTTTTTTTTTTTGCAAAATTAAAAATGAATTAAATTATATGAATTTAGCTGTGTATAAATTAGATCATTCTCGCAATTCATGATATATGTACATTCTTAAAAGAAATTAAAGTGCATTAAGATAATATAAAAATAATCAAAACTACAAAAGCGAAATTGAAATTATTTTTCTTGCTTCTAAAAAGAAAATTACGAATCGCAAATGATTAAAAATTATCTCGGTATGCCTGAGATTTATTAATCAAATTCTTATTTCCACATTCATATAATTTTAAGAAGAATTTCTCATCTGGAAATGATAATTGATTTAATTTAGAAAAAATACCACTGCTTTTTATCATTGATGATGACATTTTCATGGTCTGAAATGAAAATTTATTGAAAGAAAGAACCTTAGGAGATATGACATTAAATTCTTTTTAATTAAA
This sequence comes from Caerostris extrusa, assembly GCA_021605095.1. NCBI lineage: Eukaryota > Metazoa > Arthropoda > Arachnida > Araneae > Araneidae > Caerostris > Caerostris extrusa. The sequence goes on along the minus strand of BPLR01019066.1, from coordinate 21,016 downwards.
GTGTTCGTTGTAGTTTCATTTTTCCCCTCAAATTACATTTTGAGAGTATTGAGTCGTGAAAAAGGAAAAAAAAAAAGATATTTCTTTCAAACATTGATTAATTACAGGTAATAAATTTATTAAGTTAGAAAGTATAAATTCATATGATTTTTGATCCAGTAATGATAATATTTCCTTCTACTCTTTGAGAAAAATATTGAGTAGACATCAAAAAGAAATTTTAACCTATTTTTATGGTGGTATCAGAGAAATGTATTGATATTTAATGACAACAGATAATTCAAAAGTTCATTCAAAATGACAGAAAGTAAATAGTATAATTTTCTTTCCATGTTCTTTAGTTATAAATAAATTATATTTTTCATTAAATTGTTAATCTCTTGAAATCATAAGAAATGCCAATTATGCTTTCAACGTGCGAGGACGAAGAAGAATTTATTATTCTATCTCTTCTTTTTTTTTTATTTTTCAAATGATTTTAATTAATCTTATTGTGTATATATTAAGATTTAAATAAAAAATTAGTCCTTTGGCATAAAGAAAAAAATTTTTTCAATATTTAAGAGTATACCTCTTTAATTTATTATCTAAGAGATATAATCTCCCTGACTCGTGGCTCAGTTGCAAAGCGCGCCGCTGGTGAGCATTTAGGGCAGAGGTTCAATCTGTTGTAGACGCTCTTTTTCAAAAACGAGAATGGTGTTTGTGATGCTCAACACTTGTTTCATTAGTCGGACTACCTGGTGGGAGTTTTTCCGAGTTTTCTCCCATGAAATAAACAAATATGGGGTAGTCCTGCCCCCTAAACTTCCACCCGAAAGGCACACTGTCCTCCTTCTTCAGTGACTCGGAGCCTAATGAGACTTCTACCCACGGGTGCTCCATCACATCAGAAGCTACCTCTTTACCTCCATCCATGAATAGATTACTCATGGGTTCCCGGTCCCGCACTGCAGAACATTGAGGATTAAACACAGCAACAGAGATTTATCCTTGATTTTGTATCAGTTATGATTTTTTTTTTTTGCCATTTTAATGAAATTTGCATTATAATTTTCAATCATGCTGTTCTGTAGCAGCACCCCCATAACATTTATTGCCCACATTGGAGCATAAATCAGTGCATTGGCACAGTTATTGCCCTTTTATCATTTGTTTTGCAAATATCTCTTATTTAATTTTAATTTTGTTATAATTGATGTATGAATTCTTATAAAACAAATTTCGTTTCCTGTAATTAAGAGTCTTTTAAAAGTAAAAACATTTTCTAGTTATAAAAATAACATCAAATGTACTAAAATTTTCATGTATTGCCCATGAAATCCCAGCAAAAGAGGTACCAAAAATAGAAATTTTTTTAATTAAGTTGCTTCACGTTCAAAAGTGCATACGTTGCTGCGAAGAAAGTGAAATTCACTTTCACAAAAAAAAAAAAAAAAAAAAAAAAAAAACCCACTAAAACTGTAGCAACAGTTTCAAGAAAATGTATAAATATACAAAACAGTGTGAGAAACAGATTATCCATGAAATTATTTATACTTACACATACCATTATTTGAACTTCATTTTCATCGTTTTTTTTATGGTTTGTAATGGAAGGGAAAAATATCTAATACAAGCTCTAAATAGTAAAAAATAAATTGTTATTAAATTTTGAATCATTAAAATTCAATAAGGATTAAACGACAAGAGTTCAAAATTGTTTTGGAAACAATATTGTTTAAGTCACATCCATAAACTAATATTTAGCAGCATTTTATGAATTTCATGCTCCATAGCTGGATAATTGTTCTATATATAAACAAACTGATATTTGTAAAGGTTTCTATATTAATTTTTTTTTTTTTATTTTCATCTTCTTGCAAACATTGTGTTGTCTATGTACGTTTTTAATTTCGTAAAATCATTTCTTAATATATGCTTATGTTTATATGAAGTTTATATGAAATATAAGCAAATAGAAATATATAATATATGCTTATGCTTATATGAAGCTTATGTGAAATATATGCATAGATAAATAGATAATATATGCATATATTTTTTAATATTTGCTGTCTCGAAATTTTTAAAAATTCCATTTATTTTACTGGAACTAAAAACAATTTGTTGTTTCCATCTTAAATAAATAAGATTCAATATGAATTTAAAGTACTAGTTAAAATGAGTTTGAAGCAATTACGCTGGGTTTGTGTTAGAGTTCCTTCTATTAAATCTGTACCTAGTGATATTCTGCCTCTCAGAATAGCAGCCACCTAGTAGCCAGAATGTACTCGTGTTATATGTAACTCCAATCGAATTTCACAAAGGATTTTCCCGTCGTGCATTGCAACACAGAAGCGAGAACCAATCACATGGGTCGTTAGTATCGAATGCCATTGGAAGTAAATCTCTAACGACCGCCATCGTTCCTAAGACTGAGGGGACTTCCCTCTACGCGCGTCCCCTCTGGGTCTACACAGGGTTTAAACGAAAGTACTATTAGGCGGAATGGGTGATTTAAGTGAGTATTTATTCGACTTTCAGGAATAAAAATCAATGATGTGATTGCGCAATTACACGTGGCCGAAATAATTAGGTGGATTTAAATGGTAATTATCGGCGTCGTTTTCGTTATTCGAACGTTTTCCTTGTGAACGTAAAATTCTTTATCGTTTTCCTTGGAACAGGGGAGTTATTAGAATTTCCTTGATTTATCAGTGTTCCACCTCCCTCATTATGGGGAGAAACTCTTTTCCCCTCTCTTTAGAATTCAGAAGTGTTTTCGGTTTATTTTTAAATATTTCACCCTGCTTTTTGAAAAATCACGTGCATGTTCGGATAATTGAAGGGCAGATGGAATAAATTATAATTGCTAATTTTCGTAATTTCACTGGATTGTGAAGTTTTAAAGCTTATCTCTTCAGAATTTCATGCTCTAATCATCTCCACATTTATTTTAAAGTTTTATTTCTTCATTGGCTTTGTATTAAAGAGTTCGTCTTTTATAAAAATTATGATGTGGAAAATTAACTGAAGAAATATTTTTAATTTTTAAAAACGCATTATTAACATAATTCACGCAATGTTAACGAATTATAATAATGCATTGTTAACATATTTCGTTACATCGTGTTGGTATTTTCTTTTCGAAAGTTACAATTCATACTTAAATAGTTGTTGATCCTCATTAAGCTATTTTCTTTTATATTACTCTTTAAATTATTATATTCTTAAAAGCAATTAACTTCTATATTTAGAAAAAGAAATATAGAAGCTGAAAATTATTCCATATTACTGCTTAAATTACAAATTAAACCCCTTATAATAATGTAAAATAAGATAAATCTCAAAAATTAATAAAACTGACATAGCAAATGATAATATTTATAATACATTGTAAATTGTATCTTATGTATAAATGACAATTTTATAATGTCCAATTTAACACATTATATTCATACATTCATATTTTTATGCATAGCTTCATTGTGTGAAGTAGGTTTATATAATATGATAAAATTATCTTTCCATTTACTTTTCATAATTTTACTAATGTCATTTTTTATGGTGGTTGTAATTCTTTTGCTTCTAAATGAGATTTATTTAAACTTTTTAAAATCACGGAAAGAAACCATACGTATATTATATATAAATTTTACGTAACAAGAAAAATATTTTATATTATAACACAAAAACCAAAAAGAATTAACAAGGAGTAAGTTAGAGATACGACCCTTTTGCGCTCCAAAATTCACAAAGCCTACAGCTACGAAACTTAAAATAATTTAATAAATATAAAAATCTGAGGTTGAACCGCAAAAACTATATTGCAGATGAAAAAGAAATTAAAAGAAAATTAAAATATACAATGATTGGGTGTGAAAGAAGTATAGGTGTGTCGAAGAAATTCGTAAAACCTGAAATAAATAAGAAACCCTAATGAAATCTATTATAACATACTACTGAGGAAAATATTATCAAGGAATGCGTATATCCATCCAGATTATAAACCATGTTATTTCTGCAAGCTGAATAATTCATCCATATTGATATTATATCTTATTATATTATATTTACCGTCCTTATTTAGCAATGTATTTGATAATATAGAGTAGATGGAAAATATCCGCTTAGAGCCACCGTGCGGGCCTGTACAATGACTTCATTGAAACAGAAAATATCCAGCGCATGTCTTGATTTGATTACTCACATGATCTGAATCCCATCAAACATGGGTATCTTATGCTCAGCTTGATGGGATTACACAACTTGCGGACCATCCGCCTCCACTAGACTCTGTTCCAGAACTGAAAAGAGGAATTTGGAACTATCTGAACTCACAAATCATCCACGATATCATAGAAAAAAATGGAAAATTTTTGTGCAACGTTCTGGTTAGCCGAGGTGGCCATAGATTTTATTAAACTGCAACATAAACTGTTTATTTCATTAGTTTTTCACTAAAATGTGAACGCATCTTATATCAAGTGTTCTTTCAAATTGGTTAGTAAAGGTGCTATTACTGTTCTTTTTTGCATTGCTGCTTTCTTAATTATTTTATAACCGTTTTGCATTAACATATCACGTTTCTTGTTGTTCCGATTTAGATTTCCTTCAATATTCATCTAATTACCATTATGCTTACCTTTTAGACACCAATGTATGTTTTCAAATCTCCTTGCTTACGAATGCATCTATTATTACCCAGTGGCGTATTCAAATTTTTCTTTTCTCCTTGCTAACTGAACTGTATTACAAGTGGGGCACTTACGAAGACCTTTTTGAATCTCATGCCAGGCAACCTGACTAACCACGTTCGAATCTCCTTGTTTATGACTTCAGCGACTATTACTCACGCATTCGAATTTATTCATTTTTCCTTTCTCATTATGTGCGTTACTAGTGCTAGGCCACAAGTGAAGTACTTCAGAAGACTCTTAACATTTAAAAACTCCCACCAGACAGCATGACTGTTGGCGTGCAGAGCTCATACATACCATTCTTATGCATGTGTCGAATTGGGGTCACTATCACTGTGAAATCTCCACGTTTCCACAAACAGTAACTACAACGGAGCCCCTCAGTGTATTCAAATGGGACCTTCCAACACTCTGGTTTCAAGCGTTACCACTGAATATTTCAAAGCACCGAGAATTCTAATTAAAGTTTGAGTCTCTCCAATATTGAATTACAAAGGAGAAAACTACGAATGCATTCAATTCATTAGAGAGAATTTACATTCGGCATAAATCTGCAAATTATCTCTTGGATTCATTTCCGCTTCATTGGAAAATCTAGACCTTCAATCACGTTTTAACATCTAAAGAATCAGTAATTAGCGCCGAAGACAATTCATCATCTTTATATCCTAATTTCCTCTCTGTGAGTATAGATGGCGACATCTATTCCTTAATCTATCTTGAGATAGTAATGCGCCGGTGGGCAAATTTTCCATCCCCCTTAATTTGCAATCCCTTTTGCCTCCCGATTAGAAATGCTGTTCCCTTAATGACGGTAAGTAGTAATACGATAAGTTGGTGTGGAAGAATTCGCAGCTTGGCCAATGAAATTGCAAGAGTTAGATAGGTTAACTATGTTTGGTATTTTTGTTTCTCCGCTACGCTTGTCAAAAGATATAAAATTGTTACGCGGTAATAATTAATCTTACATTGTTTTCGATAATTTTGATAATACTTAACCATCATTTTTTGATAATGTAAAAATTAATTTTATTATACGCAAGTAACAATCTTTAAAATACTGTTGTTTAAGTTCCGACAGAAAAGCATGGAAAGCAAATGGATGGTTTTGATATTATTTTCTGTTGGATTACTATAGTTAAACACCTTTTTTCTTTCATTAATACTAAAAATAATTAATTTATTATCTGACTTCCTTTAATTTAAATTTGAGACTTAAAATATTACTTTTATGATGTAAAAATCAAAATCTAAACTTCGCTGTCATTTTAAATGTTTTTTTTTCCTTTCTAATGCAGCTGGCGAACACTTAGACAGCTTGGTCTTGGACGCCTTACGGCAAGCGCTGCACAGACGTACTCACTTTGCATTACCCAGGGGGCGCGTGTCACTTGAAGATAAGCCACGGAGTAACAATGTCCACGCAATGCTCTACGATCTTATTAGACCGGTACCTACAGTTCAAAGTGGATTCCGAACCACTACAAACATCCATGGCAACGCCGGGACTCGAACACCGAAACCTGTGGTACCGAGCGCCAGAGCGCTAGCCACTCGGCCATTCAGGTCCTCATTTAAAATGTACTATATTTAATTTCAATAAGTTACAATAAAATTAGACATTAATAGCGAATTCCAAATTATAATTAGATTATAAATTGAAAATTATTTTTTGTACTGTTTTAATACAACTAAAGAAGCCTTTAAAATATCATTCTTCTCATGTTCAATAAAGCATTACTTTATAAGCCTTGTTAAGTAAAGCATTAATAACGGCTTTCCAATTTCTGTTTTGTAAAAAAATCATTTCATTATTTTGTTAAATTCTTCATTAACTTATATAACAGATCATCGGAATTTTAGAACATAAGCAGGGAACATTGAATTTTTTATAAAGCAATTAAGAAATGACAATCTCTAAAAATATAAAAAACAATGTTATAAATATAAAGTTTTACAAAAAACATTTGTATTCGTATTTTCAATCTATTATAACAAATAATGCCTTATTATAATCTAATCCTTGGTTGTAATACTTAAAAATTACAGTTTTATCTAAAAGAACTAATTTTTGGCTGTGCACCATATAATATAAATAAATGTAAAAAATTAAAAATTCTATCAGAAATTTCAATTTATCATGTGTGAACATACTTTGTTGGATGAATACACATGGGAGTATACCAATGTTTTATACCACAAGAAGTTTATAAAACAACTGATCGGAATACTACAACAACGAGAATTCTGCACTTTAGTGTTCATCTTGTTTATTTGGCGATTTTTCCCTTGCGGTTTTCGTTAAAAAATGGTCTGTTAAGTGAAAAATTAATTTGTGAATTAAGTGAAATTTAAATCTGTTACGTGATGGCTAAAATAACTTATAAATATATACTGATCCTTACACACTGCTTTTGATGATATTGAAACACTAATCCGTTGATGTTTTGAAAGCCAGACATTTCAAAATGAACTACAGACCACCGTGACCTTGATATGGCTCAATCGTTGTATTTAGCAACAAGTAATTCATCCGAGTTGCAAAAACACACATGATTAAAATCATGTGAAAATCATCGTTTATTTCAAATAAAAGTTTTCGAAATGAAAGTTTCTCGTGTTGCGCGAGGAGATTTATCTGGTTTAAATCAAAACTTATATTTTTACTTATTTTTCAATTCCTATTATTAGCTCACACTCTCCCTATATATATCTTGTTCACATTTTCAATCGTTCATAAAATACTTTTTTATTCCTCCACTCACGTTCAAATACATTTTCTTAAAAACTTGCACTGGATGACACTTGATGTGAATACAGTTTTTCAAATACTAATTCAGTAATTAAATTTAATTCATTCATTTTAGTTTTTGTTTAGATTTAAGTTGCATGTTTCTACCAATAGATGTTTGCCAGATGTAAGGGGAAAAATTTCAGCTTAAAAAGTAGGAATTGACTTAATTTTTTTTTTTTTATATTACTTGTATTTATTTATTTTATTATTGTCAAAAGATTTCATTATATTTAAGTTTTGTAACTACTTACGTAAAGCAGACGATTTTGAAACGATAAGATTTACAGAAACTTTAATCGTCCAATAAATCGTTTCAAGAATAATAAAAAAAATTGTTTGGTTTTTAAAAATTCGAAGATTTTCATTTTATTATTATATTTAATTTTTGTATAATATAAAAAACTTTTTGTACATTTTTATTTTAACAACTAAAGGATTAAAATTTTTTTTACATTTGATAAAATGTTCATTTTAATATTAAAAATTATATTTTCATTTTGAAATTTGCACGAGTTATTATTTATAATCAAATTATTATTTTTTTGTTGAATTGATGAATTTCTAAAAATAATTAGTTTTTTTAAACTGGAGATTCTGAACTGGTGTTTATTCGCATATTTTTGTTGTTATTTTTAATAATAATATAATTATAATTATAATAATAATTTTTATTTTTATTTCCGGATAAAAAATAAACTTTGAATTACGGTGTTAAGAGAACTGTATTCTGTTATAAAAAAGGAAGAAAATAACTTTTTTTTTTTTTATAAAAACTAATTTTTATAATAAAATAATAAATAATTATTTTTTAATTTTTGTAAAATAAATTTTTTTTTACATTTAGAAATTTGAAAAATTATTTTTAAAAATAAAAAATAAATGTTTTTGTATTTAATGTTATGAAATCCAATAGAACTGTGATTGAATGATGATAAAGTTTAAAAGAAATTTGAAAATCATGTTTACCCTTAAGTCCTTACGTACACTTCATTATTCTAACGACATTCTTATTTTTGCTTTATCCAATTATTATTATTATTATTATTATTATTTTTTGAAAGACAGAGAATTTCAAAAATTCCATTAAAGAATTGGAATTCAGTTGTGTAAAGTAATTTGAAGTATATGTTGTGTCTTCCACGAAATCGTAGTTTAACTAAAATCAGAACAAAAGAAAGAAAATTAATAACCTAACAAAATTTTATTCTCTTATTTTAAATAAAGTACGAATTATTTGTTGAATTGTTTAATTTTTTTCTGAACACGATATTCCTGAGAATGAATTCTTATATAAAAGACAAAACTTTTGGGGGATATTATTGTAATGTATTTTAAAGTATATTTGCAACAAAATGATTTCTAATAACTTGAATAGAATTTCTACCTCTATCTGAAATTTTATTTGGGTTTGAATCCTTTTTTGAATCATATTTCCTTTCAATAATTAAAAAAATGTACGATTCTTATAAACAATTCGGCAGAAAATGGCAACCTCGTTTATCATTAGCCGCGATAGAATTTCTTAATTTGTCTTGTGATCTACAGGCAGTAAAATTAGTGAGAAAAATATGTATATATATATTTATATTTGAAAAGCAAAATTTAAAAAAAAATTTTAATAATAAAAAAAAATGTTATATTTAATGTTATGAAATCGAATTGAACAGTGGTTAAATGGAGTCAAAATATAAAAATTTCCACTTTATTCATTCACTCAAGTTCACACACATTTTTTTAAAACATGCAGTGGATGACACTTAATGTTAATACAGTTTTTCAAATATTAATTCATAAATTAAATTTAATTAAGGAATTAATTTTTGTTTTATATGGGTGAAAAATGTTCTCTAATTAAAACAAAAATTAATTAAATTTTAAATTTAATTAATTTTTGCCACTTATATTCTGATTCTGTCATATGTATAAACATATTTATATTAATTGTAATTATTTAATAAAAAGTAACTAAAATAAAATTTTCTTTGTTGACCTAAGTAGGAATTGACTTTAATTTTTTTTTATTACTTGTTTAGCTTCACTTTTAGGGTCTCCAAAAAAGTGAAGCTAAAAAATAAGTCAAACCAGGATTACATCATGTTCACACATAATAATAATTTCAAAGAAAAAAATGGTCTTCTGAGTGTTATATTCAGATGAGTCCTGATTATAATTTTCATTAGTGGAGCACGCTGCAGTTGCTTCTTAAAAAATAAATATCATTTATAGATTGTCTTTCTAGTGATCTCTCTCTATATATAGGAATAACTCTAACTCATCCAAATTGTGTTCCTACGATAAAAATGTCAATATATTAGTTATGCATGAAAAAACGTCTTGAAATTCTAAAATTCACCAATTAACATTTTAAGTATATCCAATTAAAAATTCAGAAATGCAAATTATTTTTAAATAAAATTACTGCTAAATATTAATACACATTTATATTCACTCTAGAAAATAAAAAAAAACAATTTGCTTTATGAGTAATAAATCAGCAATAAAATAAATTTTCCGTGAGAAATTCAGAAGGAACGTGTTCGCGTGCATCTGGCGGATTGTTGTGAATCAAAATAGTAATTAAACATATCTCCCACAATAACTGTGATTCAAATGACGTGACAATGAATATGAATGATAGGAGCCATTAAAATTCACGAGACGCTACTCCACGCATCTATTCTTTTTTTTTTTGTCCCTGGACATCCCTGCCCTGCAGCCTTGACATTCGGCACGTGTCTTTGTCACATCCCTGGACACCCCTCTTTGTCCACCCCTCTAACCATCGCTTACAACTTTTTGAGGGGTTTACGAACGTAACAATCACTTTTTAAAGTGACGCAGCTGGGATTTTAGATCGCTCTGTATCTGCCTGTCACAGACGTGATCGAAATGTGTGATTTTGAGCATTGCAAGGAAGCGAAAGTTACGGAGGCATTGCAGGGAAGCCAGAGTTACAGGAGACTGGAGTTTGTCCACCATGACATGTATTTCAGATTTTTTTTTTTTTTTTTTTTTTTTTTTTTTTGTTCTCCCCCGTTTTATATTTTTAAAAAATATTTTTTATTATATAAAACTCTTGAGAAGTATTTTTGCTCCACATTTTCCATAAAAAAGGAATAAAAATGAATAATTTCAATTTTTATTAAACAAGACGTAAAAATAGCCCGTTTTGATTTTGCAGATTCAAGTATTTGATATAAATCACTTTTTAAAGACATCTTTAGAAATATATGTTATAAATCATACAAAATTTTTAAGAATTTTGAGAAATATTTATGCATTAGGTATATATGATTAAATTAAGTGTAACATTTTTATATAAATTTTGTTTATGAGTTGTTTTAAATAAAAATATATCTTATTTTTAACGTCCCTTATTATTAATTTTGCTTTTTAAATCTACCCCACAAGATCTCCTATAATACAGTCTGTCAGTGATCCAGTCATTGTATAAACCACTATAGATGTTAAATAACATTATTAATAAATAGTGTTTTTTAATAATGTGTTCATCATTCATTATTAAATATTTCAGATAAGCATAGATTTATTTTTATGCTTTTTATTATTAGCTTCTCTCCTATTTAAAATTTTTATTCTCAGAGGTGAAATTCTATGAGGCTGTTTGAACTCTCTACATGAGTATTCATGACAGTCTACATGACTAGTGATATACTCATGTGCAATCATTTGTGTAGGTTTATTATAAGTTTTCTGCTTACAGTAATGTTAACTAATGTTAACTTTAAAAGGAAACAAAATTTAATATTGAAACACACGAATTTTTAAAATTCTAAAAGAAGGGTTCTGCTAGATGAATGAAAACTATAAACGTATGCTGAAATTTCTATGTATTACATTTCTTAAATGAAGTATTTCATATTTTAATTTTTTTTTATTATTTCATTTAGTTATTTTTAATTAAAAATTGATAATTAAAATAACTAAATCAAATAATACAAAAATTTTTTTAATTTAAATACTTTTATTTCAAAATTGATAATTTATTATATTTTTAATTAAAAATTTGATCAAATTATAAAATTATATTTTTACTCAAAATTTATAATTTTTAATTTTTAGCGATGATTTTAAAAGCAAATATTAACTGATAACTTAAAATAATCTATTCGACTTAAAATAATCTAGTATTCAATTTATTTTGCATATATCTGTGACATGAAATATAAAAAAAAAATGACTTATTTGCGTTTCATGTCGACAGAAAATTTTTCATCATCAAAGTCAATAAATTTCACACCTTATCCTTACATGTCTTAATAAATCGAACCACAAACTCCTTATCCAAAAACATAAAAAACCCCACAAAACCATTATACAGGAGATAGGTTGAAAAATAAAGCAATAAACCAGCAAACAAATAAGAAGAAATGCAAAGTAAAAAAATAAAAAAAAAAAAAAAAAGGAAAAAAAGATATCGCTACTGGAGGAAAAAAAATGAACGAATTTCTCCACAAATTCTCCACGGGATAATTTTTTTTTCACACCATCACTAATAAACTATCTCATTTCCATTTCAAACCTTCCCTCTCCTATTCGATTAAACTACCCGTACATAAAAAGAAAAGAAAAAAAAAAATCATCGGAAGAGGCTTTTTTCGCAACCCTATATAGAGCCTAATGCGGAAAGTGAATAAAATACAGCTGCCACCGCTAGGAAATAAATAAATATAAAATAAATACTATATATAAGATGGAAAAGAGGCATTGGAGGTTTCGGTGTAATGTACCCCATCTCAAAGGATCCTCCGCGGGTGCATATCTTAGGAGAGCGGTCTTTTTTACTGGGAGAATTTGCTTTTTCAATTGAAGCCAGCCATTTCGTGGAGAGGCCATACTCCACCGTTATATATTATACACTTAGAGACATGCATAAAGGAAGATTGCACCGTTTCGGCTTTCTAATGGACAGGAAGAAAAAATATTGGACATTCGTTTGGATCTTAAATTTATTTTAAATTAACGGATTGTTTTGATGTGATACATTTTGTTTTGTCATTGGTCAAGGTAGGAAATTAAGAGAAAGGTCGTAATGATTGTAATGAAAAATTTGGCAAATAATTAGAAATTATTAATGTAAAATTATTTTACTTTTTCTTTTCTTTTTTATTTAATTTGTTTTGAGAGATTATTTTGATTATGTTGCAAGGTTTGTGAGTCCTTAAAATTATGATTAGAAAAGCAGTGTATTTCTTTTCTAATGACCCATTGAAACTTTGGTTTTGATTTAATTATTTTTGCTTATGGATTAGTTCAGTTTTGGTTTGAAATTTTAAAAATTTAGTTATGGATTTGTTTCTTTGGTTTTATTTATTTTTAATTTTTCACTTTAATGATTTTATTTTTGAAATTATTTAACGTTCCTATTGTAAAATTAGAATGCCCATAAATTAAGAACTACAAATTGTGATGAAATATTGTACTTTTGTCATGTATGAGGCATCAAAACTTTTTTGGTTCAGTTTTTATTTATAATTAATTGACTTTGCTTTCATATTTTTGGTTTTGTGACATTTAAACGATTGTGTTAGAAATTTCACACGCCATTAAAATTGGAATTAGAAATTGTAAAAAAAAGCATTCTAAATAATAACATCGGAAATTCAACTAATTGTTTAATCAGTCTAATAAATAGTTATTGAATTTAAGTTATATGCTTCTAATGTATTTTAGAAATGAATTATAAATTAAAAAAATATAATCACCCTTTTACCCAATTTTGAACGTAAACAATATCACTTTAAATTATTATATATTAGGATGTAAATACTAATAATGATTAATAAAATATTATGCATATTTTTACTATTTATGTTCGTATTCAAAAGATCAGGATTCTTTTTAGTTTGTTAAAAATTATATTATAATTATGTAAATATTGTTTTGAAGTAAGTAAGGCATCAGAACGCTAACCGTTGTTTACGTGTTTGTTACATTATACTTATTTTTGCTTAATTGAAACAAATTCTTTGTACATTTCTACAACAACATTTTTAAGTGATGGTCTTTTTTTATTTTTCTATCATCAGTTTATTATTGACGAGTTCACAGTTGGCTGAATGTGAGGGTCTGAAGCTAAATTTTGTTCCTGACTTAGTACAAATCTCTTCTGTTTATTCACATAAAGTTACTATTACTACGACACATCTTTTGTGAAAGCATGCCAGACGTTCGTCAGATTGATGCATGCCCTCTTGTTGTCTGTAGGTGAGTACATCCCTTGAACAACATCGTTGTGCAATTGTTGATTGGTGAGAAAATTCCATTGCATAAAATAATGACTCTAAATTTAGCTGCATAAAATTTAATCATTTTTTCAAACCAGCAGTAAAAAATAGTTTAAGGAAATATACATTTATTACAGACAAAATGAAAAAAAAAAAACCACATCCTAACATTATGCAATCGTCTTAGTATTCTCCAATAACGTGGCAAATTTTATATATTTCCTACTTTTCATCCCTTTCTGCCCTTCAGTCGTTCTACGTGGACCTTTTGATTGACTAACGAACACTTTGCTTCCTTGAATGAAGTTCAGTTGAGTTATTTTCCTTTATGACTCCTTGCATAATGTCACAGAACACTGACCGATAATTGAGTTTGTTTATATTCTGATTCTTTTTTTTTCCTAATTGAAAAGAATCAGTATATTTCTAAACAACATTTTAAATGAGGATCTTTTATATTAGGTCTTTTATCCTGTATCCATCCATCATTGAACTTTACTGACAAGTTGACAGCTGGCTTCTTCAGCGCGTGCCTGAAACTAAGTTTGCTCCAGACCTGCTGCAGATCTCTTTGTGAGAACATGACAGACGATCGTCAGTTTGATGCGTGCACAGTGTCAAGTGTGAGAGCATTATGACGTATAAGAAAAATACCAGACAGAACAAGTTGTAATTCTTGTAGTGTACATGATCAAACACTGTGTTACAACTGACGATAGAAATTTTATATCTGATTCACTTTTAATTCTTTTTTGAATTTATGGCAATCGCATACAAATAGGAAAAAGTTTTAATTAATTAAATTAAATATATTACTATGTGTGAATTAAAATTAAAAAAACATAATATAGTACTTAAGATCTATATACAGTTTTGATGACGTATATTTTTAAAAATTATATATTTTTTTTGCTAGATTTCAAATATTTATTAACATCGAAGCAAAGGAAGATTCTATATTTTATTAATTTAAAATGTCATTATATGCAATAATAATTTCAGCCGAAGGGTTAATTTCATAAAAATTAGATGACTGAAATAAGTGAAAAGATTTATTTTAATTAATTTAAAAATAATTTCTTAACCTTAATTTCATCAGAATTTGAATAATACTCCGTGTTGACATAATCCTTTATTGTAATAAATAAGGGCTTATAAATAAGTTGCTTATAAAGATTGAAATGGAAATCATAATTATGTTTAGTTAATTACTTTAAACGAAAATACGTTTAACTCTTTTTTATATCATGGAATGTATTTGTATTTCATTAAAACCTGCTGTTTTTCTAAAATTATAATGAGATAGATAATTTAAATTGCTTGACAAATTAAATATTATAAAATTTTAATGTCAAAGCGGAAACAAATCCATTATATTAAATTTTATTCTTATATAACAGACGTAAATTTAACACAGATTAAAAATTTAACTCTTAGAAAAATTCAAAAAAGTATTTTATAATTCATGCTTAGATTAAATTAAAGCGTATGTGCTTGATAATAAATGTAATATGTATATATTGAAACAGAGATAAAAGAAAACAGTCGTTAGATAGAAACACGGCGTTATTATGATGATACTTGTAATAAAAAGTAAAATAATGGAATTGTTAACAAAGAGAAAAGTTTCGAGCAGCTTTTGTGAGAACAACTGATATGATGATAAGAGTTGCAATGTAAATTTGCCTTAAATAAATACTTAAAAGACACTGAGAATTATTGTTGAAATTAAAATTGTTTTAGATAAACATCGCTGTTTCATGATATGTAACAAAATAATGAAAATTTAAAAGTAAAAGATCACACCATTTTACTCTTAAATGTATGAATTCAATTTCAAAACTAGATGTAGTTATTTAAATTTCGAAATTTAAAGAAGACATTGTGTTTTATTTTTATCCGAAGAATGTAGATTGTTGCTAAAATGCTGCACATTAACTAATTTACTTTGCATAATTTAACAAACTAAAGTTTTATTTGAACATTTGTGTCATTTTTACATTAAATTTAAGTTAGTAATTGTATTTTCCGAGAATATTAGAGTAATTCAAAATAAATAAATTATTTTCTTTCTATTCAGTCCGAAGTTTTTAAAAAGTAGATTCAGTTTGTATCATTTTTTAATGGTAATTAAGAGATTATTATAGATAATATTACACATGGGCAAATAGCACGGAATACAATGCGACTCACTGAATTGTGTTAACAAATTGCGTTTTGGAGGACACTTTAAAATTTTGATTTGATGTAATGATTTTACAAAAATTAAAAGATTATTTTAAACAATCTGTATATATATATATATATATATGAAAAGTTATAATTAAAAAATGAAAGTGATTCCAATCACTCCATCTTTTGTTACAAAATTTTTCAATAATTACATTTTGCTAAAAGCATTTTGCATTTTGTTGGAAAAAATACTTTGATGTTCGTCTTTAACCACTGCAACATAAAGTTAGCGTCATCCAGATGGCTTCACAAGCGATGTGCTGCGTTATTCAGGAGATTTCACAAGCGATATTCTGAGTTACCAAGGATCTTCGCAAGCTATGTGCTGCGTTGCCTAGAGAGCTTCTCTAGAGTGATGTGTTGCGTTATCTAGGGGGTTTCACAAGTGATATGCTGCGTTATCCCGGGGTTTCACATGTGATATACCGCGTTACCAAGGGGGCTTCCACAAGTGATTCACAAATGTTCTAAGCTATATAGTGTGTTTCACAAGCGGTGTGCTGTATTACTCAGCGGATTCCACAAGAGATGAGGTACATAGGGTGTTTCATAAGCGATGTACTGCGTTATCAAGAGGGCTTTGCAAGCGATGTGCTGCATTATTCCGCCAAGAAGGACGGGAGTAAAATATGTATTTTTACCCAGCAGTAATTAAACAATTTTGCTGTGTTATATAAATTTTATAGGAAAACAGTATTTTAAATCTCTTATTCTATAAAAAATACTTTAAAATGTAAAAATAAAAATATCGAAGTCATCCTTAATTTTTTTACTGATAACACTCAGAGATAATGAGATATTTAAAAGAAAATCTATGAAACGAAACAATTAAAAACAAATTTAAAAATATATAAACACAAATTCAGTCATCAACCCGTTACATAGCGCCTGTCGTTAACTATAAAAATGAGGTTTCTAATCAGTTAAAAATCTGGTAAGAATTTCTTTGATTTTTGGCTACCCACCTAATAAAAAATATTAAATTCATAAAAAAAAAAAAAAGGTAATTCGTGCCGTGATAGTTTTTAAGTTTTAAAACGAATAAAATTTTTGTTAGTGCAGGACAAAACAAATTTTTTGTTTAATATTCAGAGTGTCTCACTAACAGGTTTATAAAGTTCCAATACGTCATGAAAAAATTTGAGCAGTTATCTTTAAAATTCTTGCCGAAACTTATTATTTAACCCCTTATCTCCTATAGGTGGGATATTCGTTGCATAAAAAGTTCACCAGCAAAAACCAGAGACAGAATATTTAACACCAAACAAAGACTGAGAGAGAGAGAGAGAGAGAGAGAGAGAGAGAGAAATGAGGTGTATATACATGTATTTAATTAAAATAAGTCAAAATTCAACAAACAGGGCAAACATTTTATAAATTATTCCATAAAATCGATTATCTTCATAAAAATGTGTTCAAATGTTTTGGATGACTGCTAGAATATAGGTGGCAAATGTACAACTTTCTAAGCGTTATGATTTTAATTAGACATAGATATCCTCATTTTATATTTATAATAAGGTCACCACTCATATGAAACATCTTCATAAATCGTCTATTTAGACACAAAGTTAGTTGATTATAATGCAAACTAGAGAATTACAATCTTAAATGTCTTAAAACATTATGGATAAATTGACGTATACCACTTTCAAATAAAACTACTCCATTACCAAGCTACATCGAGCTATTCAATAATTTGATTAATTTTACTTAATCCATCAGAGAAGTTGAAATAAGACTTATTTGCGTAACGAAACTAAGGCATTAAATAAAAAAAAAAGTCATTGAGCCCTCTAATAATATATTCGCCTGTCTGCAACATTTCTGGGCTTCAGGCCAAGCTTCAGAATAAGGAGTCTAAGCAGGAACCAAGAACCCGGAAGTGACAATTTCAGATTTATTGCTGTTGAGATCGCAGACTCGAAGGCAAATCTGTATATAATTTCAAGTAGTTGTGTTTCAAACTTCACGGAAGAGATACATTCGCTAATGGTTTGTTACTATTTGATTTTATGGTAATTCAGTTTTGCTTTCTTTTAGCGTTTGCCGCAGCAAGAATACTGATGTTCCATGAGACAGTTTTTCTTTAAAAAAAAAAAAATTTATCAAAAGAGAATAATTCGTCGGACTTTTGATGAGTAAAAATATTATGTCTGTGATAAGATGCTATTGTTGAGCCGACTGCATTGAAGAAATATTTATAGGTCATAAAATTAAAAAAGAAAATGATTTTACATCTTTTCTTAGAATCATGATAAAATATGTGCAGACACTTTTAATATTCTTTCTTTAAAAGGAAAATATTCGACAGCATTAAAATAAAAAAAGTAACTTATGTACATTTCGACTGTTTTAAATAATTATTTTAACAAATAAGTAATTATTTATTAATAATTATTGAGACGTATAATTATTCATGATTAATTATTTATTATTTATTTACAATTATTAATAATTATTTATTAATTATATTCGACAGCATTAAAATTAAAAATAAGTATTGCGTAAGTATTTAGTAACTATTTTACTAAATAAATAATTACTTTTAATATTTATTTATTATTAATTATTTTTTAATTATATTCCACAGTATACAAATTAAAAGTTAACTATTGTGTAATTCGACCCCTTTTAAAAAGTATTTTACTAATAAAATAATTATTTTTTATGCTTATTTATTAATAATTATTTATTATTCATAATTATTTAATTATTTATGTTTATTTATTAATTATCATTAAAGAATTTATTATTAATAATTATTTTTAAATTAAGGCTCTAAATTTCGCTTTAACTTTATGCCTATAATGGCATTTTATACTTTTTTGTTTAATTTTTAAATTCGTGTAAAGAAATGCAGTAGTAACCTAAGATTTTACAACCCATTTCAGAAATTAAAAATACTGAGCGCAATTTTTAAAAATGATTAAAGCAAAATCTGCTGTGGTCCCTTTATGTTTCCTGTTTTGATGCATAAAGGTAATTGCAAATAAACTAGTAACAAAAGTAAAGAACTGAAGAAAAATAAAAGAAAAAATGGCAGAGAAAAGTAAAGTAATTGAAGAAAAAAATAGATATTGCTTATGCCACATAGATATAGAATACCTGCAAAAAGAAAAGCATTCATGTAAAAGTAAAAATAAATTTTTATTAGAATGTAGATAGAATTTTCTTTCTTTATTTTTGTTATTATTTCTTCGTAAAATTTAACAGATATCTTTATTTTATGGTATTATTTTATAATAAAACACTTTTTACCCTCAATTTTAGTTAATTTACAATCTTGAAATTCTTCAAAGTTAGAAAAATTATCATTTTACTCAGAAGTGAATCGTGTTTTATGGGGTTTTAATTGTGTTATGTGTTATGTATTATAATTAATAAATTATTATAATTATTAAAATTAATTATTATTAAATAATTATTATAATTATTATTAATTATATTATTATAATTATATTATTTATGTAGTGTTTTATGTTAAATATTGTATATCTTAATAATAAATATATTTCATAAAGATGTTGATTCTGCATATAACAGTTTTTAATTAAATACATATAAGAATATATTTTTTATTATCAAAGAAAACTTTTTGTTTCATTCAATGATGAATTATTACAGTAAACTTCTGAATTAAACATTTTAGTTTTCATTTACTAGAGTTAAATTAGGGGTTGCGATGAAAGCGAAATGACGGTTTTTTTTTTCTATTAAAGCAATGCATCATAAATGGATTAGAAAGTTCATAATTTCTAGATTATAACTCTGCCTTTGATGGCATAATTTTTTCAATTCAGTCTGTATCCCAACACCAAAAATTTAAAAGAAGCTACTGTTTGACTAATGAGAGAAATAATAATTAACAAATTTATTATCAATTCTCTTTCGTCCATAAATCTCCAGCACAAAGCGCAATTTAAATCATTTGCAGATTTACAAATTTTCCTGTCGCAATCCTCGGCATGGCCCGCATGAAATCGCTTATTGAAATCATTAGCCTCCCCGGCGCTATTCGAAGCCATAAAAGAAAGATGGCTTTGGATGGAAATTGTATTTTGCTTTTAATATCTAAGTGGGCTAAGTGGCAGAAAAAAAAGCTTGAAATATATTCACGTTTTTTTTAACTTAATGATGCTTACATTCATTAACTCTAGAACTTTTCCAAGCTATCCTTATCGGCATTAACCCCATTTTTTCATACTTTTATGATCCACATTTTTTTTGAAGTTTAATCAAAATCCGATACTTTCATCCGGTAATATCACAGACCGGACTCACCCGAAGTTTCCTACGTGAAATCAGGGCGAAAAAAAGAAGCAATTTGCAGGGAGGGAGACGAACATTTTGAGCGTTATTTTTGCAGTACATTTTCAGTGAGAGCCATTTCTTGCAGTCCGGGTGCTTTAACCGATAACCTTTTGCTTTTATAATCATTTTCGCGTTTGGGTGGCCTCCAGATCAGATAAAAATACTGATTTTACCCGTATTTTCACATTTTAAAAATATGGCCACTTTTTTTTTGCGCGTATACAAATTGAAAATTCTATAGGAAATTCAACATTTACTGGCAAAAAACGTTTTAACTATGTGTTTAAATACTGTAAATGACATGTGTTTTATTTATATGTTTACTTACAGAATACAAATTCTTTTGTAAAGGAACTGTTGTGCAAAATAAAACAAGTTTAATATAAACAAATAATATAAAAAAATTGTAAAGTCAATTCCTCTACTTTTTTTACACTATATTGCAGAAAGTCCTTTAGAAATAATTTTCATTCATTTTAAGTTTATCTGGCGCCATTTATTGGCAGATATATGCAACTTAAATCTAAAAAATAAAAACTAAAATTAATTAATTAAATTTAATTAATAAATTAATATTTGAAAAACTGTATTAACATCAAGTGCCATCCACTACAAGTTCAAAAATGTATTCAGCACAAAGAATGAATAAAAAGTATTTCATGAACGACTGAAAATTTGAACAATATATATATAGAGTGTGAGCTAATAGAAGGAATTGAAAAAAAGTTCTTAAACCCTAATTTGTA